>DF362409.1:4490-21875 GCA_000787875.1 Solanum virginianum | reverse complement strand
AGACCTTGAAGGATCGGTTGACTTTAGCCCCCATATTGATATTACTAGAAGGGAATGATAGGTTTATCGTGTATTGTGATGCATCAAGGATTGGGTTGGTTTGCATGCTAATGCAAAATGGTAAAGTGATTGCTTATGCTTCAAGGTAGTTGAAAGTGCATTTGAAGAATTACCCGAATCATGACTTTAAGCTCGCGGTGGTGGTGTTTTCCTTAAATATTTGGAGACATTACTTGTATGGAGTCCATGTGGATGTTTTCACCAACCACAAGAGTCTCCAACATGTGTTCACCCAGAAGGATCTCAATTTGAGGTAACGAAGGTGGTTAGAGCTACTAAAGGATTATGATATGAGTATGAAGTACGATCGGAAAAAAACCAACATGGTAATTGATTCCCTTAGTAGGATTTCCATTGGCAGCGTATTCCATATAGAAGATGATGAAAAGAGGGAGTTGGCTAAAGATGTTCATAGGTTGGCAAGGTTGGGACTGAGATTGAGTGAGTATGGAAATGGTGGCGTAATGGTTCTTCATGGGTCAGCATCTTCTTTGATTGAGGAGGTTAAGGCCAAGTAAGATCTTGATCCCACTTTGGTGGAGTTTGAAACTTTGGTAAAAGATGGAAAGATAGAGTTCTTCTTATAAGGGAGAGATGATGCACTCCGATATCAAGGGAGGTTATGTGTACCCAATGATGACGAGTTAAAGAAGTTGATCACGCAAGAAGCCTATAACTCTTCGTATTCCATTTATCCTAACACTACCAAGATGTACAAAGACTTGAGAGACATTTATTGGTGGAATGATATGAAAAAGGACGTTGCTCAATTTATGTCCGAATGTGCCAACTACGAGCAGGTTAAAGCTGAACACCAAAGGCCGGGTGGCCTAGCCCAAGATATTAACATCCCTTCTTGGAAGTGGGAAGATGTCAACATGGAATTTGTAGTTGGGTTGCCAAATACCAAAAAGCTCTTTGACTCCATATGGGTAATAGTGGATCGCATGACAAAGTCAGCTCATTTCTTGCCAGTCAAAACTATATTTAGTTCTAAGGACTATGCCCACTTGTATATCTGAGAGTTGGTGAGGTTTCATGGAATTCCATTGTCCATCATATCGGATCATGGAGTTTAATTCTCCTCTCACTTTTGGAAGTCCTTCCTAAGATTACTTAGCACTATGGTGAAGTTGAGTATGACTTTTCATCCTCAAATTGATGAGCAAGCTAAAATGACTATTCAGACTTTGGACGATATGTTGAGAGTTTGCATGTTGTAATTGAAGGGAAGTTAGGATGAACATTTTCCTCTTATTGAGTTTTCCTACAACAATAGCTTTTATGCGAGTATTGGGATGGCATGTTTCAAAGTGTTGTATGGTAGATAATGTAGATTTTCCCATTGGGTGGTTCGAAGTTTGTGAGGTGGCATTAATAGGACCGAACTTGGTGATGAATGCTATGGAGAAAATTAAAAGCATACTGGAGAAATTGCAAATAGCCTAAAGCTGACAAAAGTCCTGCTCTGATGTAAGAAAGAAGGGAACTTGAGTTTCAAGTTGGTGATTGGGTCTATTTGAAGGTATCTCCAATGAAAGGTGTTCTCTGGTTTAGCAAGAAAGGGAAATTGAGTCCTAGATATGTGAGATCTTACAAGGTGGTGAGAAGAGTGGGAAAAGTAGCATATGAGTTGGATCTATCTAACGAGTTGCACTTGATTCATCCGGTCTTTCATGTATCGATATTAAGGAAATTCATGGGCGACCTAAGTTCCATAGTACCTTAACTGAACATTAAAGAGTATTTGAGTTACGAAGAGGTGCCAGTTGAAATCCTAGATCGACAAGTGAAGAAGCTAAGAACAAGGAAGTCACATCTGTCAAGGTACTTTGGTGGAACCAACAAGTTGAGGGTGATACATAAGAAGTGGAAGTGGATATGAGAAGTGCTAACCACATTTATTCCACTCTACTCAAGCCTAAGGTACTAAGAAATTCTTCCAAAACCTCGAGTCCTATGTATTATAGTTTCTCATGATGTATACATTTATTTTGATGTTTATGGACAATTTTGAGACATGTTTTAAAGTATGAAATCTGAAATTTTGAGAAATGATGTTTGGCTTTAATTTTTGCATGCATATTGTGTTATTAGCTACTAGCTTACTCTTTCGAGCCTGCCTTTAAGTACATTAGGGGACGAATGTTTCCAAGGGGAAGATATTATAATGACCCCTAGTTTAGGAGCCCTAAGTGCAAAAACGTTGGCATGATAAATAACTGAGAACCTGGTTTATGAGATAGTTTACAGCTTATAAGTTATTCTACAGTCGTAGGGTTGGTTCTTAAACATAGAACTTCAGGAAGAGAAAAAGTTTCCAAGTATGGGGTAACCCACAGACCAAGTTACGACCCGTAATGTATTTCATGGCTCATGGATAGGTTCATGAGTGGGAACCCATACATGAAGGAAAATTTGGAGTTTTCAAAAAGGTAACTTACGAGTTATCAGATGGCCCTTAGAATGGGATACGACCCGTATAAGGTCTTATATAAAAAGGTCATATATAAGGTGAAAATTTACAGAAGTGTGGAAAGACTCTACGAATCCAACCACGACCCATAAGTAATTGTATGACTTGTCCTATTTATCGTAGTTTTCAATTTAGCAAAAGTCAGATTTCAGGATTCTCAAATGGCTTTGACAACTTTAATTGAAGGGAAATTCAGTCATTCCCATCAGTTCTAATTCAAATCCATGTCATTTTAGGGATGGGAAAGGAACCTATATTAGCCTTTAAGCCCTAATTACCTTTATTCTATACTCCTAAATTCTTTAAAGCAAAAGAGGTCCTCAAGTACCCTAAGAACAAAGCTAGGGTTTCCAAGTTTCTTTGCCAAGGTTTCAATTTTGTTTCTCTCTAGTTCCCCAGGCATGCGAGTTGATTTATGGGTATCCTTACACCCATAGAGTTCCCTATTATGCATTTTACCTTTTCTTTAAGTTCCTAAATTCTAAATGCATGCTTATGATGATTTCGTGATTCTTATGATACTATATAATATTCATAAAGTTTAAAGATTACTTTCTTAAGTAAAAATATTTATATGTTTGAAGTTCAATGTTGATTCTATGATGAGTTTTGATATGATTAAGTTTGGGTGATTTCAATATTCCTTTTTAAAAAAACTTCTTAAGATTCATGTGATTTATGATTATTCCATGCATCAAATAGGCCCGCCTTATTTTTAATGAAAGTTTTCTATGAATTATGATTATGATTAGGGAAATTATGAAAAGCTTCAAAGTTAAAGTTTACCAAAGATACAAGTATAATGATTATTTCCCTAAAACATGTTTAAGAAAGATTCTTAAGTTCGAGCTACTCCTATGATTGCTACTTATGATTCTAAGAGTATTGTTTAAAAAACATCTGTGGGATGACTTAACACAAAAAGGACTAGAGATTGGGACTCATCTCGTTAGTTGAGGCATGATCCCTTGAGGGTAAATCTTAATGTCCCTAACTATATGCCACCAAATAAGCCTTATATACTAGGCTAGTAGATCCACATAGGCCCAAAAGTTATGAAAGATGCAATTGCAAAGTTACTGTGGTTTGTCTATCTACCTTAGCAAGTAGATTCCCTTTTTCCTAATGGAAGGAGTGCACTGGACTTTTCCCAATAGAAGGAGTTCATTGGATTCTATGTAACAGCTCACATAGTCTTACTATTAGTTATCGTCCATTCCCACAAGTTCATATGATCTTATGATATGTCCTTACTTTACGTGTTTCCTTATGCATTATCTCGTGTTCATTTGGAGCCATATTCCTTGTGCATGTTTAACTTTATCTCATGACTCCTTTACTTTATGTGAACTCACATATATTATGTTTAATAATGATGGCATTGTAATTTAATCCATACATTGCATCTCACATACTTAGTATATTCTAATGTACTAATACATATTTGTTTGCCTGAATCAACCATGTAGGGACGAGTAATCCTCTAGCGGCCTATGGCTTGTAGTTAGTGTTCAAGTAGCTTGTTATTGTGGTGAGCCCTTAGTTTGGTACTCCATCTACTTTCCACTCCTTATGTATTTTTACTTTTAGACAATGTATTTTGTCCCTTCTGAGGCTTTTACTTTCTACGTTGTCTATTATGGATGTTTCTTTCCATTTGATGGAAACCGACCTTAACTGTTCCATTCTTCTGATTAGTGGTATGCTTATGGACAAATGATATTTTTTAAATTATCTGCTTTTTAATGTTGCTTCATTGCAAAAGATGTTTCATAGCCCCTTTCAATTATGATTTTTCCACAATATGTTTCTATTTAATGCCTATGAATGCTTAAGATTCTTAGATGGCTTGGGTGAGGTACCTCTGGGTATCCCCATCTGTCGTATGCTGACTAGGCCTAGGTCAGGTCGTTACAATAACTCTTCTATGAAAAATTGAATGAAGAATCAAAGGGTTATTTGAAAGGAATAGAAAAGGCTAGTAACTTGAAACTTGAGATTGAAACTATCTGAATGATGCTGCAACTAAGCTAACAGTGGCACTAAAAAGGAATATTCAGTTAGAAAGGGACTTGGTACGAGTCAAAGAAGAGTTTTCCAAGTCAAACAAATAGACTACCTTTTTTGAAATGCTAGATACTCTGACTCATGGGGGAGATAATAGTAAGAAAAGTCTGGGGTTTGTGAAGAAAGGCCTATCTCATACCACTCAAAGCAAAAATGTCTATAGGTTAAATCTGTTGTTGTGCACTCACTGTGGAAGGGATGGTCATCTGAAGAATATTTGTCCTGCATTAAAATTTTTGAAGAACATCTAGTAGGATACTTTGACCAACAGAAAAGAATAGTGGGACCTGGTCTTAGGGTGAATTCTCAGAATATTTCTAACTTGAAAAAAGTAGTGCTAGCCCCTAGACAAGAAAAGTGTTAACTACCCCTTTGTCTACTTATTGGGAACTCAAATTGAAATAGGTTCCTAAGACAAACAAGTGATCTCTTATAGGTAAGTGAAGGAAGAAATAACTGATGTTGGTACATGGATAGTGACTGCTCAAAGTATATGACTAGAAATGTTGAAAGCTTTCTTTCATTCAAAGAACTTCAGAGTGGAGGTGTTTCTTTTGGAAATGGCAAAAAGGGATATATTCTTGGTATTGACAGGATTGGAAAGTCTCTAGATCACTCTATAGGAAATGTCTATTGTGTGATTGGACTAAAATTTAGTTTGTTAAGTGTATCTCAAATTTGTGACACAGGCAATGAAGTGAAATTTCGCTCAGAAAATTATATTGTGGACAATTTGGATTCACAAAAAGTGGTTCTTATGGAAAAAAGAGTAAAGAATATGTATGTGGCTAATCTAGATTCTATATAGGAAAATGACCTTATATGTCTTAGTGTTCATAATGAAAATGCAAACTTGGTTATGTCAGTTCTTCATTGTTGAACAAACTTGCTGTGAGGGGCCTAGTACATGGGCTACCAAAAGTGAATTTTGTAGAAGATAAATTATGTGAGGCATATGTTAATGGAAAGCAGACCAAACCTTATTCAAGAAAATGAAGCAAGTCAGCACCACCAAATCACTGGAGTTGATTCATATGGATCTATGTAGGCCAGTAATGGTTCAAAACAGAGGAGGAAAGAAGTATATCTTGGTGGTCATGGATGATTATTCAAGGTTTACTTGGACCTTATTATTGAGGTCTAAGGATGAAACCTATGATGTATTCTTGATCTTTCCTAAGATGATATAGACAAAGTTGAACTGTAAATTAGTAGGGATTAGGTTCGACCATGGAACTAAGTTTGAGAATACAAAGATGGATACATTCTGTGCAGAAAATGAAATCAATCATAACTTCTTAGCTCCACGAACTCCTCAGCAAAAAAGTCTAGTAGAAAGGAAGAACAGAACCTTGGCAGATATTGCCAGGATAATGTTGATTGATTCAGGACTTCCTGAGAACTTTTGGGCTGAAGCTCTGAATATTGCATGCTATATGACAAGTGAATGCTTGATCAGGACAATTCTCAACAAAACACCCTATGAGTTGCTCAACATCAGGAAGTCTAAAGTAAGTTACTTAAGGCTTTTGGTTGCAAATGTATTGTTCTAAACAATGGCAAGGAATACTTGGGCAATTTTGATGCAAGAAATAATGAAGATATATTTGTTGGCTACTCGCATTCCAGCAAGGCTTATAGAATTTTTAACAAAAGGACACAGTGCATTAAAGAAAGTGTCCATGTGATTTTGATGAGTCTGGTGAACTTGAAAAATAGAAAGAACAAGATGAGGCTAAACTTGAAGAATTGTTGTAGTTCCATAGGGATGGTATCAATGCCGACAAAATGCTGATAGCAACTTAGAGCAGACTATAGGTGATGCATATGTTCTTGATAGGGGACTTAGTCCTAAACCAGCTGCTGATAATGAACAAGGCATTGTTGAACAACCTGAAAATATAGATGATGGAGAGGTTAGTGCTGAAGATGAGAAAGAAAATCAGATTCCTATGACATCCCTATGAACACTCAAATCTGCTCATTCTTTGGATAATGTCATGAAACCTTTAGATTCTGGAGTTCAAACAAGATCCAAAATGAAAAACATAGTTGCTTTCTCAGCTTTTCTGTCCTCTATTTAGCCTAAAAATATGAAGGAGGCTTTGAAAGATGTTGATTGGGTGAAATCCATGCAAGAAGAGTTGCACCAGTTTGAAAGAAAAAACGTGTGGCACCTAGTCCCTAAGCCATCTGATAGAACAATTATTGGAACTATGTGAGTCTTCAGAAAAAAGTTGGATGAACATGAAGTTATTATCCAAAATAAGTCAAGGTTGGTGGTTCAAGGCTATAACCAGGAAAAAGCATTAATTATGATGAGACACTTGTTCATGTTGCACGACTAGAAGCCATTAGAATTCTCGTAGGCTTTGCAATATTCATGGGTTCAAGCTCTATCAAATGGATGTCAAGAGTGCTTTCTTGAATGGCTATTTAAAGGAGGAAGTGTTTGTCAACCTTTTAGTTGAAGATGTTGATTACTACAACCATGTGTTCAAATTGGAAAAGTTACTGTATGGCTTAAAACACGCACCTAGAGCATGGTATGAAAGGTTGTCTATGTTTCTTCTGGAGAATGGTTTCAAAATAGGCAAAATACACAACATTGTTTTTGAAAACAAGAGGAAGGGACCTGCTCATCATATAAGTTTATATTGATGATATCATTTTTTGTGCTACTTGAGAGTCTATGTGTGGTGAATTCTCAAAGCTAATGGGGAGTGAAATTGAAATGAGCATGATGAGTGAATTAAGTTTCTTTTGGGTTTGCAGATTAAACGAACTCCTCAAGGAACCTCAATTAGCCAGGAAAAGTACATTAAGAAGTTATTGAAGAAATTTCAAATGGAGGATGCAAAGCCTATTGATACTCCTATAGGAACAAATTCCAATTATATACTGATAAACTTCATCCTAGTGTTAATAAGATTATTTACAAAGGTATCATAGGATCATTATTATATTTGACTGCAAGCAGACCAGACATTGTGTTTAGTGTCAGAGTATGTGTAAGGTTACAATCAAAGCCAAAAAAGTCCCACTTGAAGGTAACTAAAAGAATTCTGAGGTACTTTAAGAAAACATGGGACCTAGTCTTATACTATTCCACAAGTGATTCTTTTGAGCTGATTGGTTATGCTGGTTATCAAGTAGATAAAAAGAGAACTTTTGGAATTGCTCACTTCCTTGGATCATGTCTTGCATCTTGGGGAACCAAGAAATGAAATTTTGTTATTCTTTCAGCTACTAAAGTTGAGTATGTAATGGCTGCATATTGTTGTGCTCAATTGCTATGGATAAAACAACAACTAAAGGATTTTGATGTCATTACACATACTATTCCATTGCTGTGTGATACACAAGTACTTTGAAATGGCAAAGAATCATATTCATTATAAGAGAATAAAGCACATTAATGTGAGACATCACTAAAGGACAATGTTGAAAAAGGGAATAATTGCATGCAATTCTACAAGACTGAAGATCAAATTATAGATATCTTCACAAAGGCTTTGAGTAAAGATCAATTTGAGAAAAACTGACTAAAGTTGGGGATGTTGAAGCTGGAATGAGCTCTTAGGTTGTGGAAGCAAATCAACTTCTTTTTAACTATGATTAGAAGGGAAGGTATCCTTTTATTTTTGTAATACGTGCTATGATAAAGACAATTCTTGTACCTTTTTGCAGCTATACATTCATAGTGATTTAATCAAGATAGCCAAATTTAGAAAATAGTTTTGAGCATAACAACTAAAACTTTAGAGAAACCTGGTCCTCTCTCAAAGGTTAGCACTCTGTTCATTACATTTGATTTGCAATTGAGAACTATAATTATTGTTCTATTTTAGATTTATATAAGTTGATAGATATCCCATTAATCTTGAAAAGTTGATCTGTCCTTTGCACTTTCCAAGGAACCTAAAACCTCTTTCGTTTACTTATTCTTACCCTTTACTAAGTAAAAGTACTCCACAGGACCTTATATATTATTGTTCTCTCTCTGAAGTTCTTCGAAAACCTTTCTTCTCTCTTAAACTCCTTGCAAACTTACTTCTTGTTCCTAAAAAAAGAAAAATATTGTCCTAGTCTTCTAACACTAACTAGAAAATGCTCCTTGTGTTGAGTGAAATTGTTCTATCAAAAGACCCTGTTAATGAGAATCCTAACTCTTCTACCCAAAACTCCTTTATTGAAACAGGTAAAAAGAAACCCTATTTATTCTCCCTAAAACTCCCATTTTGAGGGACCTTCTAAAACCCTGCTATCCCTGATCGCAAAACCTCTCAACATCTAGTTCCTCTTCACTCTATTCAACTAGTGCTCCTTTTGGAATACTATACTACTGGTTTAATGAGTCTATATTTTGGACTCATTTTGGGGCTAGCTTGCAAAGAACACTATCCTTAGTGTGCTACTATTTTCAATCTCTAATGAATATGTATGTGTTATGTCAGGAAATGGGATTAAAGGTGCACAAATGGATAATACTTGGCAAAATCTTGGAAACAGAGCAAAAGTACAAAAAGAGGGAGAAACAAGGCATCAACTACATAATCAATGATCTACCAAACACTCAGAGAAACCGCCTAGCATTATAGCAACCAAGGTTCCATCTCAAGTCAGGAATGTTGTCAGAATCTATATCACAAATCATATTTCGTACACTGCCAAATGACACAGGAGATCTCCTAAAGTTGAAGCACTAAAAGCCCCAAAACCCTAACAAGAAGGCGATGTGTAGGAAACTTTGGGGAATTACCAAATTGAATTGGTGGAGTGAAGAACCATCGCCTAATGTTACGAAGGAGAAAGCCTTATGAAGATGTAGAGGAAAGCAGTCAAGTGCATATTCAGTGCATTGCTGGAATGCTCGGCGATGGTTGGCCTTGATCGCTGAATGACATTTTGCAGCACTAACTCCTACATATTCGCATGGACTATATAAGCAATTTAGAAAGGACATTGAGCATATCATATCAGAACATGTTCTTTTTCTTAGTTTTAGTACATAGAACTTTTCTTTTAAAATACAAGGGTTGATAGGGTTTTCAAGCTTTTGGAAAGAAAAATTAGAGTAGATTGGTTGGTGATAAACAACTATTTTCTATTCAATCTTGTTACCCATAACTGCATGTGCTATGTTTGATATTAAATCTTTAATTTCTAGCATGTGTGGCTAAAACTCCCATGTTGGGAGTGTGCTATTGATATGGGTTTTTAATTTATCTATTAGTTCTTTGATATTCATTCCTATATTTAATCTAAAATTTCAAGGTTACAAATTTGGGATTTACTTTAGATCTCTAATTGTTGCCTTAGCCGGAATGATTAAAGTATGGAATGGATAAAATGGCTGGAAACCTCTTGGGGTTTCAGTTGAAGTCCACAACCACGGATTCAATGGCCAAGGTATTAGGGGTTTTACTAAGACTTCTTAGGTCAAGCGTGTCCTCAACGATCCGCGTATAATATTATAGTTGAATCATATGAAACACTCGTGTATCATAGCTTCCAAGCGACCTAGACTATTTATTCATTATCAACTTGCCAGCTAGTAGATCGATTCTCATATTTGCATATCCCCAACATTTTTCCTTAATTTTTTATTAAATTCTCAACTAGATATTCTGTAGTTCAATTCATACTTTTAATTATTACAACCCCCAAGATCCTATAATTGGTTAGTCCAACAAGTCACTTCTATCTTGAACTATGATTCCCTGTGGGATTCAAGCCCAACCTCTTAGTTAGGTTATTATGTTGATGACGACCGCCCCTGTTTCCTTTGAGTAGCTGGGTTGAGCGACATAAAAAATGGCATTGTTTTTGGGGAATCAACGATTTCATAATTGAAGTGTTTTTTTGTTGAGCTTTGTTCTTACAGTTAGAGTCATTTTTACTATTTTCTTCTCATTTTTGCTATTGGAAAATAGGTGTTAAAATGGAGAACGAAGGAAGTGTCCATGTTGAGAATGTTAGAAATGCAAATGATATGCAAGGTGTTAACTAGGACCAAGTTGGAAACACAGGTCCTATCTGACTACCCCCGTTGGCCATAAGAGTTAATTTTCACATAAAAGCACTATGTTGCAACTCCTTCAGCTAAAGGGATTGTTCGGAGGACTTGACCATGAAGATCCTCATGAACACTTAAGGAACTTTGTTGATGTGTGTCTCCTATTCGATTTCAAGGGAGTAAGTTAAGAAGCCATTTGACTGAGGTTGTTTCCTTTTTCTATCACCGGAGAGACAATGAGGTGGCTAGCTCAGCTACCTCGTGACTCTATTATTTTATGGGAGGAACTACAAAATGCATTCCTTGAAAGATTTTTCCCTCCCTCGAAGATTATAAAGTTGAGAAGAAGTATTGAGAACTTCAAGCAGCTGGAAGGTTAGTCATTGCATGAAACATGGCTCCGATTTTGGAAACTTCTACTCCAATATCCTAACCATGGAGTTTCAGACCATATGCTTTTGCAATACTTCTACGTAAGCCTCGACATAGTTAAAAAAAGGAGTAGCTAATCAGTTGGTGCAAGGAGGACTAATGACACAAATGTTCACTGAAGCTTTTGACCTCCTTGATGGCATGACAAAGATTAACTTAGCATGGTATACATGAGATGACATGGTACCTTCAGGTCACAGGGGTCCATCTAAGGAGCAGCTCGCTAAAGATCAAGAAAGGGATGAGAACTTGGCTAAGATGTTAACTCTTCTTGATCTCTTGACTAAGTATGTCATGGGAGGAAATTGTAAAAATGTGAATGTTATGGGAACTGCTGGAGATGTGATGTTTGATGGTGCACCACTTGAAGGTGGTTTTAATGAGAAGATACATTATATGGGAAACCAAATAGTGGTTTCTCGACCGATTTTTCCAAGGCCACTCGGGAATCAATGTTGGAACAATAACACCAGATGGCGAGATCATGCATGGGCTGGCCAACCTCAAGTTGGAGGGTAGAGAAACCGTGATATGATGGGAGATAGATATGTTCTACCTCATGATAGGGTGAAAGTTATTGACCCTATAGTGAATCAAGAAAATCTTCGGATTGAAGATATGGTCACCCAAATCTTGAGCAAGGTGGAAGCCTCTGATAAAGTACTTTTTGGCAATGGATTCGAAAAAAATCCACCATGAAAGCTTGAATTAGACTTGAAGAATAGGGAGACACCACCCACCTAACCATCTAGAGTCTTAAAGGAGATGAAGTTTGATTTTTCTTAGTTGCGTCAAACAATGATATCACATTTAGCGTATATTAAGCATTTTGAAACTCATCTTGGAAACATATTAGCTTATCCAAATTAGCATCCAAAAGGAGGTTTTCCTAGTGATACGATAGCCAATCCCAAGGGAAATGATCGGCAATGCTTAGCCATAACCTCTCATAGAAGAAAAGTGGTAGAAGGCACAAAACCATCTCTTGTTGTTGAAGAACGCCTGAATGAAGTGGGAGAAAAAGAAGGTGCAGTTACTTTTAAAGTTGATGAGTATGAAACTCATGATGAAATGGTGATGCACTTGGCAATCCCAAGAGTGACAAGCAAGAGACGAGTTGGGATGATGCTGTGAATATCAAGAAAATATACCTCAAAAATTCAAGTCCAACTGTGAAGTTGAAAACACCTCAAGTCAAGGTTGATCCTCCCTTTCCTCAGAGATTGAAGAAGAAAGAGGAGGATGCAAAGCTTGAAAAATTTCTCTCTATGTCTTAACTCATTGTCGATAAATATTCCACTTGTGAAAGCATTGACCGAAATGCCAGGTTATGCTAGATTTATGAAGGAGTTGGTCATGAAGAAGTGAACTCTTGAGTGTGAGACAATCGAAGTGCCTCACAATTATAGTGTAATCTTAACACAAAAGTTGGTGCTGAAGAAAGAAGACCCAGGTGCATTCACTATTCTATGCACCATTAGAGCCTCAAAGTTCAGTAAGGTACTATGTGACTTAGGAGCAAGTATAAACCTTATACAGCTAGCCATATTTGAAGAATTGCGGTTGGACACCCCTTCATCGATAATAATGCAGCTACTCATGGCTGATCAGTCTATCAAATGACTAGTTGGGATTTTACATAATGTGTTGGTGAAGGTGGACAAATTCATACTTCCTGCTGATTTTGTGATCTTAGATTGTGAGGTGGATACTGACGTGCCAATTATCTTGGGTAAGTCGTTCTTAGACACCAGTCGAAATGGTAAGCAAACTATTGATCTACTTACGTAGGCTATGGTGGAGGATGAACATAATTCAGGCAATAATGAGAATGTGACAAAAAATTAGTCGCAAAAGGGGGATGAGAATCCTAAAGGTACATATGTTAAGAAGAAAAGTCTACTAAAACTCCTACTCCCTTTCCACGACCTTCTTTACCCTTCTGTTGAGATTGACAAAGAAGGCCAAAGATGGATAATATTGCAATTCCATCTCTATGTTGAAGTAATTGTCCATCAACACCTCTCTCATTGAAGTGTTAGAACTGATGCCTGGGTATGGAAAGTTTATGAAATATTTTTCACTAATAAGAGAATTGTGAGTTTGGAGATTCTATCACTAATAAAAGAACTATGAGTTTTGAATCAATAGACAACTTGCACCATTGTACTGCAATAGCAACCTGTTCTCTTAAGTAGAAAAAAAAGGATCTTGGAACGTTCATTATACCTTGCATTATTTGAGCTTTCAAATTAACAAAGAATCTGTGTGATATAGGAGCTAGCATTGTAATGCTCATATAATTGGGCTTGGGATTTCCTAAACTAACAGTAATTCAACAACTTATTGTGGATTATACAGTAAAAAGACCTGTAGGTATTTTGTATGATGTTCTGATAAAAGTTGAAACATTTATATTTTTGGTGGACTTCATGATTCTTGGTTGTGAAGATGACTTCGATGTTTTCATAATTTTGGGAAGACCATTTCTGACCATTGGGTGTGCATTGGTTGACACTGAAACTTGACAATTAATAGTCAGGCTTAACAAAACAGAAGTAATTTTGAATTTCTATAAGTTGATAAAGCACTCTAGTAATATGACTTGACAATTAATAGTCAGGCTTAACAAAACAGAAGTAATTTTGAATTTCTATAAGATGATAAAGCACTCTAGTAATATGAGAGTGGTTATTATTATTATTATTATTATTATTATTATTATTATTATTATTATTATTATTATTATTATTATTATTGTCATTGATGAGGTAAAACTAAAGGTGCCTATTAAGGAGAGATTGGGTGTTGAAACATTAGTGACAGTGATCATGAATGTTAATGGGATGGCATTGTTGATTACGATGAAATGTTTAATATACTTTTTGGCAATGGATTCGAAAAAAATCCACCATGAAAGCTTGAATTAGACTTGAAGAATAGGGAGACACCACCCACCTAACCATCTAGGAGCCTCTGGTCTTAGAACTTAAAGCTTTTCCCTCTCATCCATGATATGTATTCTTAGGTTCTAATAACATATTATCGGTGATTATAGCTACAGATGTAAATGATAAGTAAGTAGAGGCATTGACATCAATGTTAAAGTAGTTTAGAGTACTATTAGATGGTCTATTGCTGACACTATAGGCATTCCACCAAGAATATGCTCCCACAAGATTCAACTTATGCCATACTGCAAACCCAACATAAGCACAAGCATAAGCATAAGCAAAGATTAAATGCACCCATGTATGAGGTTTTCAAAAGGAAAATTATCAAGTGGTTGTATCCTGGTATGGTGTAACCTATTACAGAAAGTGAATAGATTAGTCTAGTTCAATGTGTACAAAAGAAGGAAGGACCATTGTGGTTCCAAGTATGAATAATGAGCTAATTCCAATGAGGTCAGTTACAAGTTGAAGAGTTTGCATGAACTACAAAAATCTAAATACATAGACTGAGAAAGATCATTTTTTAATGTTCTTCATGGATCAGATGTTAGGTCATCTTGCTCGAAAAGGATAGCATTATTTTCTAGATGGTTATCGAGTTATAATAAGATATCAATTGCACTTGAAGATCAAGAGAAAACCACTTTAACTTATCCATGTGATACATTTGTATTTAAGCTGATTCTATTTGTGTTATATAATACACCGACAACATTTCAACATTGTATGATGTACATCTTCTTAGACATAATAGAAGAAACAGTTGAGATATTTATGGATGATTCTTTATGGTAAGTGATTCGTTTGAAGATTTTTTAGTTCACTTGAATGTTATGCTTAAAAGATGTGAAGAATGTAATCTAGTATTACACTGAGAGAAGTGCCACTTTATGGTTAAAAAAGGTATTGTCTTGGGCCATTGAATCTCCATCAAAGGCATCGAGATTGATAAAGTAAAAGTTAAGGTGATTGAGAAATTGTCCCTACCTATCTCGATAAAAGGTGTGAGGAATTTCCTAGGGCATAGTGGATTCTACAAATACCCTCCACAAATATAGTGGAAAGGATTTTGAAGAGGTTTCGAGAGAAATTGTGTCTTTACCTATGCTAATACATGTATTAAAAATCCTTGCATGGCTAATGCCATGATTTCTCATGTACTAGTTATAAATAGCATAATATCAAATAGAGTGTGCATGAGGTTTACATACATTAAAAGCACGTATCAAACTAGATATTAAAGCTACACAGAGTTAATGCATGTTGTTGTTTTTTATGTGTTAATGAATCCTACCAATTGATCCCCTTATTGTATCAATTATTGGTAGAGGTAGGGATGACAATTTCAACTCATGTAAGGTGAAAGGAGTCCATTTAATCCATATTTATTTTAACAGATCACTCATATATGTTAAATGGATAAATATAGTTGATCTATTTTAAGAGCTTATACAAATATGGTCAAAATGGGTAAAATATGAATACCTGTATAGACCCATAGATTGCTCACTCATAATAAAAAAATTTAATTGCACTAAAAAAATATTTTTGTGCGTGTGAATTTTTTTTTAAATTTTCTTAAAAAATTTTGGGAGCGGTAGTGGGGGTAGGGTGCAAATGTGTGGGGGGGGGGGGGAAGGGAAAAAATTTAACTATTTTTAAAATTTTGGGGGGGGTAGGGGGGGGGGGGGGCAAAGGGGGGGGGGGGGGGGAGAAGTGAAAAAATTTAACTATTTTTTATTTTTCTTTAAAAAAAATTGAGGGTGGTGATAGGGAGTTTTGAGGGGGCGGGGGTAGGATGGAAGTGGGGAGAATTTTTCTTTCAAAAAAAATTGAAGTTGGAGGTAGGGGATCCGGCAGGGTAGATGTGGGGAGAATTGTTTTTTTACTTTTTCATTAATTGGGAGTAGGAATGGGGGGTTGGGCATTGGGGGGGTTTAAAAATCTTAACTCATTTTTTGGATTTTAAAAATTTTTCTTTAGAAAAAATTTGGGAATGGGGGTGGGGTAGGGAGTCCAGGGGAGAAGGGTAGGGTGGAAGAGTGGGGGAGGGGAGGCAAAAAATTTAATATTTTTTAATCTTTCCTTAAGAAAATAAAAAAAAATTGTGGGGGGAGGGATTTGGGAATGGGGGTGGGGTAGGGAGTCCAGGGGAGAAGGGTAGGGTGGAAGAGTGGGGGAGGGGAGGCAAAAAATTTAATATTTTTTAATCTTTCCTTAAGAAAATAAAAAAAAATTGGGGGGGGAGGGGGGGCTGGGTTGGCACCGGGGCAGGGTGGAAATGGAGGGTGGGGAACTTTCTTTCTTTCTTTTTTTGTTTTTTTTAATATTTGGGAGTAAGAGGTTCGGTGGAGCTTGGGGATGAAATTTTTTAAAATGATGACAGTGTGGGGTGTAGGGGACGGGCGAAGTACAGGTAGGGTGAGTGAATTTTTCCTGATAGTTTTTAATTTAAAAATTGGGGGTGATAGAGGTACGACTAGGGTGGGGATAAGAGTTGGGGTTGGGGTGGGAATAGATGGGTAATAAGGTATGAAAGTAGAAAAAGTTTTAAAAAAAATTTATGAAAAAATAATTCTTATAAAAGTAACTATTTCTTCCTGAGTTTAATTTTGGTGCACTGTCAGTGTACCAAATTTTTACACCATCAGGTAATATTGACCTGCTATTGCAGGTTACCAAGAAGTATTTCTTTAAAATATTTATTTATTTATATTTTAAAAATAAAATACAATTATTATTATTTTCTCTTTCTTCTCTACTTCTCTCCGTTTCACCCTCTTTCTTCCTCTGGCAAATAGTTCAAATTTTTTTATTGACTTCTTCCTCTACAATCTAACTGTCTTTTTTCTTAATTATTCTACAAGCATATATATTCATTTCTATAAGCATAATTAGTTTTTTGTGCATTTGTTTTTCAATACATAGTATTTTTATATCTACCATCAAAGCTAAGCTTTTATATTTTTTTTTAATTTTGTTTGTTGATTCTAGGATTTATTGGTATTTTTTTCATAAAATTAAGTATTTTTTGAAGTGTTCATTTCATTTTTGTATTGTTGTATTTTTCATAGTAGATGAAAAATCTCTTGAACAACACCCTACAACTTTCATCTCTTTCAAATCTTCTTTTTGAGTACATATTTTATTAGAATAATTATGTATTATTGTAAATATGAACGTCATAAATTAAGTTTTTTTTTAAATAAAATGAAAGATGAATAGAATAATTTAAGAAAATCGAAAGGAATAAAAATAACAAAAAGAAAAGAAAAAAATCGCAACATCGTCATTTTACTAGTTGTCTATAATATCTACGAGAAAGAGAGAGTATAATTTGGATTCAAATTAATAAAGGAAAAAATCTAAAAATTATG
>DF362410.1:40740-78295 GCA_000787875.1 Solanum virginianum | reverse complement strand
AGAGGTTTTTCTAGGGTTTAATGTAGATACTTAGGATTTTACTTTGAAGACCCAATGTGGGGCATTGAAATCACTTGTAATCAAACTTCATTCTTTAAGTTTGTGATTTAAACATTAAGGTGGTTTTTGTTCTTCATTTTCTTTGGGTAATTTCTCAACCATGTTTAATATAGTCATTGTTTGTGATTTTGCCCTACTTATGAGTAGCTAAATCCCCACAACTTGGGGTTGTGGAAACCATGAGTAGCAAGCTTCTAATAACTTGGATTATTTGCATTTTGTTGACTGGGTATTTGCATATATTGTCCATTTTCCTTCAAAATACTTATTGTTTGGTGCTGTCCAACACCAAACCCCGCCTAGTATCATGATCTCTACCAAGGTATGAATAGGAAAAGGAAATGAGTCACAAGATTTGATTGATGTGTTCTCATCTAATCAACTAAACTAGACAAATAAGAGGTTGACTGGAACTATGGGTAATGGTTAGTTGGCACACCATGGTTGCTAACCAAGCACCATGGTGTAATTTGACCTTTACCTTTACAAAAGGGCTGGAAGAACCTAAGTTACCATCTTGCATGCAATGTCTTAATTAGGGTTATGTTATCCGGGGTATTTGAGTTAGTGAATCACGGGGAACACAATTCCTAAGTTGCTTCTCAAATTGATTATCTCTTCGTGATTATTAGTATAGTTTTTGTATTTATTTCTTTTCAATTTGCGATCCC
Source organism: Solanum virginianum (assembly GCA_000787875.1). Classification (NCBI taxonomy): domain Eukaryota; kingdom Viridiplantae; phylum Streptophyta; class Magnoliopsida; order Solanales; family Solanaceae; genus Solanum; species Solanum virginianum. The sequence continues at coordinate 77,564 of DF362410.1, read as the reverse complement.
CCCATTCTAGAGAACATAATTGGTTGGTACTTGAAATAATTATTGGTGAGTAAATTTGGTTAAACCCCGTATTCCCTGTGGATTCGACCCTTGCCTTTGGTTAGGTTTATACTTGATAGTGATCACTTTACTGTTGGAGCGTGAACATCAAAATTTATGGTTTCGTTGCCAGGGAATACTGCTAGGATTTTGACTTTATTTCACTAGTGATTAGTTCAAGTGTTAATTTCTACATTCGGTTGTATTTTAATTTTTTTATTAGCTCTCTTTGTACGGGAACATGCCATAGGCTTCATTTTTGTTCCAACCAAATATAGATATCCACCAAGATACCATGCAAATGGCTAGGGAATAAATTTTCATCACAAGTGACCTGCTTCAATGATTACAGAGAAGTGTACTATTCTATGGTTAGTCATCCGAAGGCCCTCACTCCCATCTATAAAGGTTAATGCAAATATATAGAGAAGTTCTGGGAGCACGACATCCAGCTTTGGATACTATAGCCCTCCAGGTCTTTCCAATGACTCTAGGATGAGATGCAACAAACTAGTGGTTCATGCTTCCTAAAGATATGTGCACTAACTGGGGAGAGGTGGAAAGAGTGTTTATAGCAAGTTTCTGTGATAAACCTGACAAGGACCAGCAACAGGATGAAATCATCAATTTCCAGCGAGTCCCTAGTGACTCGCTAAGTGCAAATTGGGAAAGGTATAAAGGATTGGTGGAGAAGGCCCAAAATCATGGTTTTCCAGATGACGAACTACTGGCAAGTTTCTATCATACACTAAATGCCAACAATAAGCTCAAGTTAATGCTCTATATGGAGGGGATTGTTAGGCATTTTTGCAGAAATCATTTGCTGAAGTTACTGGATATATGGACAACTTTTCTGTTGTTTGTCAGATGTACCAACCATTTCATGAGCACCCATATACCCAAACTGGTACATCTAGAGATCATCCTTGCCAAGAAGGAAAGAATGGTGCGAACTCTTAGTTCAAGCTACCGCATCAGCAATGTATACGAGTGAATCTTCGAAGACCGAGGGCATGTTTGAAAGATTGATCAAGAGAATTGACACACAAAAGGACATGCTATGGGAAATCAAGTTTGACATCATCAAGTTGAACTATAAAGTGGACCAAATAGCATTGGCAATTCAACAACTAGATGATAAATTTGACCCTGTTTCCATGCAATTAGAACAAATGCAAGGTGATCGAAGGAAAAATATATAAAATGCTGATAAGGGAGCTTCAAGCCATGAGGAAGCCTGAGTACTCACGAATGACTAAGTTGAGTTAGGAAGTTAAACAATGCGCTTCTTGGGAGGCAACCCAAGCACTTTTAATATTTTTAGAGTGTTTTAAGTTTATTTTGATTATTTGAATTACTATGTAGTGGATTGATTTTTATTTTGATTTTGAAGACATTGAATTAGTTGTATTTTTGGGATAATTGTATATTTTGGGATAAATGATTGTAGGTGTGAAGTAAGTGCTAACAGTTGGGAGAAAATGGTGTTGGAAGCAACCTCTATGACCAGGCCTATGAGTCGTAGCTTACACTATGAATCATAGTCATGCCTTGTAGAAGCTAAAAGTGTTTGAAATTGGCACATACACTACAAGCGAATCTTACAATTTATAGTCCCAGCTACGAGTCATAAGTGGGGTTCGTAGTGCCCAAGTATAATTATTGAATTTTTCTAAGTGTTAGGATCTACTATGAAACCATATCCCGCGAGTCATAGGGAGCCCTACGACTCGTAGTCGGGGTCTCGTTGACCTGACTTAGGGATTTTAAAAGTTGGCCTAATTTTATTATAAAAGGGGTCAAAATTCATTTTGACCCTTAAAATACAAACCTAATCCCTAAAATTAGTTCCCAATAAATTCCCTCACTTGTTTGACCACTATTCTAACCCCCTTTCTGGCGTACCCACATCATTTTCTAGTGAACTTTCTGGCAAAGCATACCATACCTAGGGTTTCAGCTTCTTTCTTCTCATTACAATTAATTGCTCATTATCTTCTCAAAAGGTATGTTTCTTGGTTAAATTTCGCACTCATACTTTTGTGGTTCTTGAATTTCTTGGATGATTGAATGTTTGGAATTGGTATTGAAAGTATCCATAAGAAAATTGATGCATGGAAATGAGAATTATGATTGTGTCATTTAAAATTCCCTAATGAAGTTCTAAATTTTGAAATCATTCTTGTTGGTTGGTTGTGATGATGATATCTTGCCATGTTTAGTGTTGATCAGATGCTTGAAATAATTGTGTGACACTTGATTAACTGGTAGATTCATGGTGGGACTGAAATTTGGATATGGGTATGGTTTTTGGATTGAAAATGGTTGTTTAAGAAATTCTTTATCTGTTTGCACATCTAATCCCCTTGAACTTCCAAGTTTTCTTATAAGTGTTGTTGTTGTTAGTTCTGGGATTGATGATTTTTGGGAAATTCTAGAATGTATTGGGAGATTAATGATTACTTTATTGGGATTAGGTTGAATTATCAAGATTAGGGGTCATGGGATGTTGTTGTGCCTGTTATGTAGTTTGAAAATTGCTTTGAATATTGTTTGACGTCTTTTTTTGGTGATTACTGTTCGCATGGTATGGTTGAAGACGCCACAGGTGTTTGATATTCCCTGCTATGAGGGCTCCTATGACTCATAGAAGGACTTTTGAGACGTAGTGGGCCCCTTATAGGTAATAACAATAACCTATGGTCCCTTAACACTTGCCATACGAGACAAACCTATGAGTCATAGTGTTCACTACAAATCATAGTGGGGGTCTTATGAGCATGCGTTTTGCTTAAAAATGTTACTGGAAATTGGTACAAGCCAGCCTATGACTTGAAGTCTACATTACGAGTTGTACCTATGCCTCGTACCTGTTTTAAGTTTAGTTTTTTCCTAAGGAACCTTTGTACTACCAGCCACAGTACTACTCATAGGTCACCCTAGGAGTCGTACATGTGCCACGTGCCTGTATCCTGTAACTAGTGCAATGTTGATTTTTGTGTGTTTCCCTTTTTATTTTGTTTCTCTTTACTTCTTTCTTTGTTTGTGATGATATTTTTAGGGCTGATTGTGAATCTATGATACAATTTTTCAAGAATAATGCCCCTCAAAACTAGAGGTGCTGCTATGAGAGAATTTACCACACAATTGAGGGATGAAAATATAGATGATGACCAATCTGAGAGGTCAAGTAAGAATGCCTCCCAGTCTAACGCAGATGTTAATATAGATTGGACTGAGTCTGATGACGCACCTCAAGATGAAATAGAAGCAGAGTCATCAGTTGACTCATCAATCTCTACTGTTGATCTTCATCATCACCGATAGGGAATCGAGGGTATGCTGGAGTTATATAAGAAGGGGCTAGAGCCAAAGGGGCAGGAAAAACCTATCAGACAGTTTCATGAGGAGTCCCAGCTAAATGACTCAGGTTTGGGTCGAGTTCTTGCTTTAGCAATGGAGATTGATCGGCATAGCTCTAGTGGTTATCAGAGTATCTGGGCAAGTATGTTAAGAGAGTTCTATGCCACCTATGCCATTACCATCCTCTGAGATCTTCTTATGGGAAAGAAGGCGATGGATTAGCCGCCATAACACACAGCCAAGTATGACAACAAGATAGATAAGATGCGGCATGCTGTGATTGGAAAGAATATTAATGTAAGGACCGAGCTCCTCAGATAAGTAGTAAGCTAGATAGTTGAGGGTGATGCTGATCCTATATGAGTCACCAACCATGTCAATACTATAGTAAAGTCCCACTTATCCTTTTCAGATAAATTCTAGTAGGCCATTATCTGATCATGCATCAAGCCTACATTCACGGATAATGTCATCACCTTGGAGAGGGTCGTGTTACTAGCTAGTATCTTAGCTGGCTGTGAGATCAACAAGGCTCGTGTTATGGCTGAGCAGATTCACAAGTCTACGCCCTAGATGAATACCTCATTATCGTCCCTTATCTTGATACACAAACTATGCATTAAGGCCGGAGTGCGAGTCTGTCTTCACATAGACCCATATATTGAGGCCCTCCACACCATGGATCCCAGCCTTATCAAGGCTGATGAGAATCTGGTGGCTCTTCAGTTAGCAGTTCCTCCTCTCATGCCTGAGGTATTTCCTCTTGAATAGCTATTGAGTAGTTGACTCCAGTTCCCACCACCTCCACTCTAGTTGCACTAGAGCAGCCCCCAGTAGTTGACACTAAGGCGATGCCCTCTACAGCTATAGCTTCACCAGAGCCTTCTACTTCATAGGTTACTTCTGCAAACTTACCTATTATGTCTGCTTTTGCATTTTAGGCTTTGGTACACAGATTGACTAGGACTGAGGTCCAACTAAGCAAGTTGATGAACTAGATCAAGCCATGGGTTCATCAGACAGTGTAGGACTCGAAAGAGCAGTCCAAGGCATTTACCTTACATGAGTTGGATCAGAGAGTTAAGGTAGTAGATGCCAGGGTTGATGCTTTCAAGGTTGGGGTCCAGAAGAGGCCTGAGGGAGCTCATCCTGCAGATTTGGGTGATGTACAGCAGGAGTTGGCCAAGTTCAAGGCCGACTTGATATCATCATTAGCAGCCCCGATAGCAGTCTTAGAGGAGGCACTTGTGGGTGAAGACTTGTTTATTCTATTTGTAGATTGACAAGTGCTCCTGGAAGAGGCCTCTAGAGGGTGATGATGCGGAGGTGGCCCAGAAGAGACAAAGGACTACTGAGGAGGAGGCAGAGCAGGAGGAGTAGATTACTGACCTGGTGATGCGAGAGTCTATATAGATGGAGTAGCAGAGGCAGGTTTAGGAGCAGCAGAGATAACATGGTGCTAGTACCTAGAGTTCAGTTGCAGCCCAGACCACCCAGGAGGAGAGAGAGCCCTAGGACCAGACTGATGTCGTTGCCTGAGCACCATGTGTTTTCTACTTTTGACCCCTATGTTTACTTTTGGATACTTTGTTCTTGATACTATTTCTGGATACTTTGTCTTTATTTTTGTTTTTGGATAATTTGGTTTTTATTACTGTTTGGATGATATGTTTTTGTTTGGTTTTATTATATATATCTACTTTGAGGAAAAAGTATCATTTTGGTGGGTGTGGGAAAGTTATGGACTTGAGTGAAGTCTAAGTAGCTTTTAGTCCATAATTTTCCTATATTTGAGATACCAAGGTTTTTTTGCCCATGTTTCTTTTTCCTTGTGGATGATTTTACTTTTATATTGAACCGACATGTTTTAGGTATTATAGATAATTTATGGATATATGACGATTAATACATTTGATGTGTATATAGTTTTGAATGATCTTATTGAATGTGTTGAAAAATGGGTACCCACAAATATTTTGGGATTGTTGGTTACTATTGCAATCTTGCATGTGATTGGTTTAGCAATGTTTGTTCTGAGAAAGTGAAGGCAAGTTGATACTTGAAGCATGACCTGTGAGTCTATGTTGATATGTATGCAATGCCATGTGTGTGTGAGGTAATTTTGTTATATTCATGCATTGTATACTGATTCAGAACTTGCCTTGGTACTTTGAGTTGAACTGAATATTTTGTTGATTGGGAAGGGATCTTAGGCCGTTGTTCATTAGATTAGTCCAGTTTTGCCTAAATGACTCACCAAATAAAAGAGTTTACCCCTTGTTTCAAATGTTTGAGCATTGCATGTACCATTTCTTTCTTGATACCTAGTTAGCCTAACCTTGTCTAGTGAAATACTTTGACAGTGGCCCTACTCTATCCTTGAAAGTGTGAACCTTGATTAAGGCAAAATGCCTAAGTTGAGGGTGGCTACCAAAGGTGGCACTAGTTTAGGGAATAGATATTATGTACTTTACCTTAGGTTAAAAACTTAAGTCGAGGGTGGCTAATGTTATGGTATAGTAGAAACAATGAGGTAATTGGCTAGGAATGAAAGAAAGAATGAAATCATGTATCAGGTGAGAGGAAAAAAAAGAAAAGCTGCCTTAGAATGAGAAGAATAGCAAAATGAGTTCAAAAATAAGGCACAAGCTAAAAGACTAAAAGAAAGTACCCAGAAAAGCTTGAAAGTGAAGAATAAGGGAGGGCAAAGTAGAAATGGTTGAGTTATTAAGGTGAAAATGTTGGAAAACATGGTTCGAGGATGACTTTTAGTCACTAATTTCCCATAAGTACCTTACCAAAGCCCCATGAGCCTACGTTACAAACCTATGAAGTCCTAAAGTGATCTTGATCCAACTAGTCAACAATTCAAAGTGTAAGTATATGGGCAAGCCTATGGTATTGGTTATCATGTATGATTCTCATTTGCGAGAGTGAATATGCTTGCACAGTCCCTTAACCTTCCGTGATTGCTTATTGAGTGAAATAGAGGGACTTTTTTTTTTCTGTGAGGGCATTTGCATTGCATGGTTAGCATATGACTTGTATGGTGATTGTGAATTGTTGATACTCTTTAGCTTATCATAGTTGGATTGTCAAATGCATCAATGTGCTTTGTTTTGCTTGGTAGCCATCCAATCAGGTTTTGAAAATGCTAGTTTTGGTACCAGAATTGAAATTGAGAGAAGTACATGCCATGAGAATTATTGATATGTATTACTTATTGTCTAATTAGATCAAGTCATCGCTTGAGGACAAAAAACAGTTCTAAGTTGAGGGTGTTGACATGCTGTCAAAATACAACCCATTTGATGCCTAAAATAAGGGATTTTACAAGTTCTTAATGTGACTTTTTATGGGTTTTATTTGTTTTATGTTTGTTTTTGCAGAAAATATAGGTCAGCCTGATTTTAAGGAAACGTAGCAGATTTCATTGAATTTGAAGACCTATAAGACACACTACGAGTCGTAGCCCAAGGTACGAGTTGTAGGAGATAGTCGTAGTGATTAACAACTTCCAAATATCAAAATCTGAGAAATTAAAGTAAGCCATATGAGCCCAGGATACGAGTCATAGACCAAACCACGACTCGTAGTATGGACTGTAGCAGTCAAATCCAAAATGCCAAGTGCTGACTACAAAAGACCGATTATAGCTCGTAGTTCACTCTATGTGTCGTACCTATGAACTGTAATTGCTACCAACTAACTTTTCTTATTTATTTTTTGGTCCTTTTTGTAAATAGTATAAATAGTTTAAGTTAGGATTTCATCAAAAAAAAAAAGACAGGACTATTATTCAAATAAGGTTTTTAGAGATTCTAAAGAATATTTTTAGAGTTTTTTTTTCTAGGGTTTAGGTAGATACTTAGGATTTTACTTTGAAGACCAATTTGGTGATTTCAAATCCTTGTAATCAAACTCCATTCTTCAATCTTGTGATTTCAACATCAAGGAGGTTTTTGTTCTTCATTTTCTTTGGGTAATTTCTCAACCATGTTTAATATATTCATTATTTGTGATTTTTCCCTAGTTATGAGTAGCTAAACAGCCACAACTTGGAGTTATAGGAACCATGAGTAGCTAGCTTCTAATAGCCCGGATTATTTGCATTTCGTTAATTGGGTATTTGTATGAATTATCCATTTTCCTTCAGAATGCTTGTTGTTTGGTGGTGGCCAACACCCAACCCCACCTAGTGTGATAATCCTGATCAAGGTAGTGATGAATACGAAAAGAAAATTAGTGACAGGATTCGATTGATGTGTTCTCGTCTAATAAACCAAACCCGACCAAGGAGAGGTTGATTAGGACTATGGGTAACGGTTAGTTGGAACACCATGGTTGCCGACCAAGTGCCATGGTAAAATTCGACCTTCACCTTTACACAAGGACTAGAAGAACCTAAGTTACAGTCCTGCATGCAATGTCAAAATTAGGGTTATGTTATCTAGGGTATTTGAAGTAGTGAATCATAGGAAACATAATTCCCAAGTTACTCCTCAAATTTATTGTCTCTTCATGATTATTAGTATAGTTTTTGTATTTATTTCATTTCAGTTTGCAACCCCCCCCATTCAAGAGAATATAGTTGATTGGTACTTGAAATGATTTTTGGTGAGTCATTTTGGTCAAACCTCTTATTCTCTGTGGATTCGACCCTAGCCTAGGTTTATATTTGATATCAACCGCTTTACTGTTGGAGCGTGAACATCAGTAATATCATGTAGGCATATAGTATGCATTAGTACTTCGAATGTACTAAGTATGCGGGGTACAATGCAACAATGACATAATCCATAACATTCAAAATGCATATATATTGGTAATGAATATAATCTCTATATGGCATGTATGATCAATGCTTGTAATAGAACATGCATGTAAAATATTCAACTTGCACAATAATAATAAACATATATGGAAGGAGACCTTAGCTGACATATAAGACTAAGCGAGCTACTACTTGGAATTTTGAAGCATGATACCCTTTGGAATGGTGTGGTCTACTTGCCAAAGTAAACCATTCTTGGCTCCACTTGAGGGGAAACATGAACTAGATGGATACACTAGTAAGCCCTTTAAGGGTAAAATAATCTTATGGTCGCACATAGTTTAGAGACTAAAGACTTTATATAAAGAACCCTTGAGTCGAGCCCCCACCTTAAGCCTTAATCGGTGCTAAGTCTAACCACAGAATACTTGAAATAGTTAAAAATTTAATCATAATATGAAAAACTTGTAAAAGACATGATAACATGACATGAGTAGCTTATTCACATACTTGACCCCTACTATTGAGCTTCACTTCAACATGGGGGTAAAATAGTAATTATGCTTGACCCCTCAATTAGACATGAATGGCTCACAAGAGGGTGGAATTTTGGAATAGGGCTCAACTTGTCACTTGTAAAATTATAGATACCTTTCATAATTTAAGGCATACTTAGGATCCCATAATTATCTTGAAAATACTTGACTTGTAAAATCATGCAATAGCTCATCAACGACTTAAGAATCCTTGTCATATAACTTAGTCAAACAGATGGTCGGTACATGGACTCTTACTCCAAAATAATGCAATTTATAGAGTAATAACATAAGAGAGTAAAATCAACCATTTTATAATCATGAAAATCAACCCACAAACCATAGTAGTAAAATAATTAATTTGGGTACCATGAAATCTATCTTAAAAGTTTAAAATAGTTCATAGTTTTCATAACTTATATTATGGATAGTCTCATTAGACAGAAATGAACTCATGGAATAAGCTTAAATTGAATGTTCATGCATAATCTATCAATAATTGATAAAACCCTACATATCTCACATATATAATTCATAACAATAGATATCCATGTAGAATCAAATCTTGAAATCATGAAATTTTATAAAAAGAGAGAGTTGGGCTCCATGGGTAAAAGTACCCATGGATGAAGACACACACACCTTAAACTTGGAATTTCTTGAAATTGTCTTGAGTAAGACTTGAGACTTGACTTGGGTTCTTGGAATCCAAAGGTTGTTCTTGAGGTTTTCAAAATTGATTGAAGGGTTTGATTGTGTATTGGGAGGATTTGAGAGTGCTTAATAAGTGTTTGAAGGTGAAATATGGATAAGTATAGAAGCATTCACGTTTAAATGGGCATTGGATAATTACCCCAAAGGCCCTTCGACGAAATAAAAAAATTGGAGAAGATTTTGTACTGGTCCACACCCTAGGCGCGCCAGCCCAAAATACACTACTACGTGCCCCAGACGCATCGTGGCCTGGGTGTGCTGGCTCTCTGAAATTTGTCCCGTTGTGAAAATTATTTTTTTTCCACAGGTCTTCTAAAATATGGGGTCTACCCTTTTCCCACTCAATTTTGTCACTTGAATGAGAATATGAAGTCAGATTTTCAAAATCATGCACGAATTTTGATATATGCAAGAAGTACACTTATGGGGCTTTTTAAGATACATGAGGGACGTTTCAGATAAAATAAAATTATCTTACTTTATGGAAAGCCAAGGTAGTAAAAATGATAAGGAATAAGTACCATAATCCAAATGTTGTATGGAGTTTTGAATGCTTTAAATGGTTGAAAACTATCACTAGCAAAACCAAGTCATGCATTACAAGGTTCAGTAATAAAAGATGGGTGCAGTTCATCAAAAATTTTCCATGCTATTGAATCAGCTGGGTGCCTCATTATTCCATCATCACCTCTTTTTGTCATGATGCCATGACATCATAGGAAATGTCTTGGAGCACATAAATAATCTTTGAAGTTTTGGATTTAGTGGAAAATAACATAAAATCTTGCATGGTATATTTTTTCCACTTTTAAATTTTGTTTCCTCACTATGCTAATTCTCCATCCATCTGGACACACTACAAACTTTGAGAAATTGAAGATGATTATCGTCCTTCCAATATAACATGCAATTATTTTTACAAGCATCAATCTTCTTATAAGAAAGCCCAAGATCCTGAATGACCTTCTTTACCTCGTAATATGCATTTGGCAAGTTTGTTCCATCAAGAAATAAATCTTCTTTCAAGAATTCCAATAATATCGTAACTATCTCATTACTCTAACGACCTATGCTTTTGATGTGAAGAAATTTAACCATAGTAGAAAGTTTAGAAACTTTTGCACTTTCATATAATGGTAGATCAAAATCTTTCAATAGCCTATAAAATCTTTTTGCTTCAACATTTGTTTTCTCTTTGAAAAAATCATCACCTATATTATTCATAGTATCTCCATCAAAATTGGCTCTCAGCATACTATGTATTTCATCCTCACTATTACTCTTTTCAACATCATTATCATCTATAAATGCAAAATCTGATTATACTTACTTGACATCTCCTCATGGTGATACAAAAAGTATAACTTTGAATTACTCTATGGACAACTAAATGTGATCTGACTATCCCACATGTTCTAGAAGTTGGATTACCACATTTGATTCATGGGCAATGTATCAATTATTGCTCTCCTAATTTTGTAAAAGAATAATCCAAAAAATTCTCTACCCCATCTATGTAAGCACTAGAAAGTCGATCTTTAATAAGTTCCATTCATTACTTAATATGAACCATAATCTTGGTTCATGTAAAGAAGAAATAAAAATACATTAGTATAACAATCAAGTAGTAAGAATTAGCCATTTACTCTTAGAGTTCAATATTCATGCGGAATAAATGCATATAGTTATATAAGAATTACAAAAAAAATAAAAAAACAAAGAGAAAAATAACCCACACTTAAACAAGAAGCACACAGTTAACAATTAATAAATCATTTAGCTAACTAAGAAGATCATTAATTTAACTCTAGGCATGAAACTACAATATGGTCAACTTTGTAATAGTATATTACCAGACGAGTTTCACTTTAATTGACTCATTAAGTATCGAGTAAGAAATGATTATCACTACACATCTAGAAGCAAATTGATGCATTTGACTATTAAAACTTAGCAAGGATTTGACCACATATGGAGACTTTTTACTAAGAAGGAACCTTAACGACTAGGAGGTCAATGATCTGAAAACTCTCTTAGCCACTTTGTAGACTTTCACATTCATAGATCAGAAATCAGATAAGCTCTTATGGGCAATCTCAAAAGAGTGAAAGTTCACAGTTGAAGGAGGTTACAATATTTTGTATTTTCAAATGATTTGCCTATGGAATGTCCCTGAAAACATATGTGGAGAATAGAAATGCCACTCAAAGTTTCTTCCTTACCTGGAAAGCTCTCAGAGAAGCAATTTTAATGCTACATTTTAGAATAATTTATTGATAATTATCCTTATTTTTTAAAATGCTAGAATTTTAATTAGTTTATTTTGAATTTTAATTGTCTAAAATATTAATTTAGTTTTATTAAATTATTAATTTGTATTTAAATTACGTGTTTTATATATCATTGGTTATATTTGCTCATATTCATTTTAGTATTTTTAACACAGCCTAATAGTTCATTTTTTGTCTAGATAAAATTATACATAAATATTTAATTGGGCCATAATTTTGGGCTCTGATTTTGAGCCCATTAGATTTTAGGGTTGTGTATATAACTTCTTGCATACTTATAACAACTGTATAGAGTTTCTAATTGAGAAACCCTAAAAACATTCTTTCCTTTTTTATTTTTAAGCCGCCACCACAATCCCTTCTCTTCTCCCATTTTTCGATCACTCCAGCTCGCCACTGCACCGAACCTTTACCATTGAACAAGATCTGGACAAGAAACTCACCACTATGGCAGCTCCAAAAACACCACAACAATAACAACCAATAGTGACTAAAATAGACCACAAACAGACCCAAATCGTTGCCTGAAAACAGCCCCAAAAACCCCATTGTTCCACTCATCTAAAATGAACCCCTAACAACCTTATTTTCTCCTGTTTCTTCGATACGATTAGACCCAAAAAGCAAACATAGAACCACTTAAATGACCCTTTTTTCAAACACCATAAAACACCCACCACAACCCCTTCTCTTCTCCCATTTTTTTATCACTTCGGACCACCGCTGCACCGACCCTTCACCATTGAACCAGATCTGGCCAAGAAACTCACCAGCATGTCAGATCCAAAAACACCATAGCAACAACAACCAACATTTACTAAAATAAACCACAAACAGTTGCCTGAAAACAACCCCCAAACCCCATTGTTCTATCCACCTAAAACGAACCCCTAACAACCCCATGTTCTTCTGTTTCTCCGATGAGATTAGCCCAAAATGCCACCAAAACACTACCTAATTGACCCTTTTTTGAAACACCATAAAAAATCCACCTAAAACAGAACCAAACAACACCCACAAACCATCATAAAATAGCCACTGGAGGGTCGTCGCAAAGCTGCAAACTTCAAGCGCTAGCTTTGAGTTACCAGAAGATCAAACGCCCGTGATCTAGGACTTTAGGTTCCTCCCATGCAACCAGCAAGCTCGAACTCATGCCACCGATAAACAACAGCAACCGAACATACCTCCACAACTAGTAACATATGTCATCCCTACTCTCTTTCCCTTATGTGTTTATTTATTTATTTTCCTATGACCATTCTTTTTTTAATTATTATTAAATATCCAGTTAGATTGTAGTCATGCATGTCTAAATATCACTTAAGATACTTGAAAAAAATAATGTAAACCAATTTATCTAGGCTGGAACTGGCCCATTATTTTGCTACACATCGGGGACCTTGTCATTTATGATGTAACTCGTCTTATCCTTCTAAAGGCTGGATTAAGCTAAATATTTATGGAATTAGTAGAAAAGGTGATCTGTCAAGATGATATAGTGGCATCTTCCGATGTGAAATTGGAATGTGTTTAACTAGGTATAATGGTACCATTGATGTTGAAGACAATGTGATTGTTGGACTAGAGGCCTTGAGTAATGGATTAGCCAGATGTTCTGAAGGAAAATCAAATGAACAGAAGTTGATAGTGGAGTTTGATAATATTATACTTGTCCAATATATGAATGGTCACCCCGAGCCAAATAAGATGACAGAGTACAGAATGAAAGAAATTTTCAACTTGCTGGAAGTATAACTTGTTCAATTTTTCATGTGTATGAAAAAGCTAATAAATTTTGACATACACATGATAAATTGAACAAGTTATACTTTCCACCAAGTTGAAAATTTCTTTTAGCCTACACTGTATCATCTCATTTGGCTCGGGTTGATCATTGATATATTGGACAAGTATAACATTATCAGACTCCATTATCAACTTTAGTGCCTTTGACTTTCTTTCTATGAGGCCGCCTATCCAGTAATCACATTACCTTCAATATCAGTGGTACTGTTATACATAGATAAATACATTCCAATTTCAAATTAGAAGATGCCACTATATCGTCCAGGTAGATCACCTTTTCTACCAATCCACAAATGTTTAGCTTAATCCAATTTGTAAGAGGAGGAGTCGAGTTACATCTTAAATGACGAGGTCCCTGATGTTTAGCAAAATAATACACCCGTTCCAGCCTAGATAAAGTTATTTTTCAAGTGAAGTTTAGAGATGCATGACTACAATCTTAATTTAGCCAAACTTAAGATGATTGATCTCCTCTACTCTAACCTAGAGTTACTATATATAACTTGCATCCTTAAAATGGAAAAATAAAAAGAAGTGGTTAAATAGGAAAAGCTTTTGAAAATCTTAGATCCATCAATTGATAAGTGCTTATGATAAATTTTCAAACTGAAAAATATTACTATAATATTCATTGCACCTAGTTATTATTAATAAAAATTATCCTTCCTATCCAAAAGACTTGTATACATTTTCTCAAAAAAATCAAAATATGAAAAGATCTTTTGAGATAATTTGGTCATTTCACAGTTTGTTAGCGATGAATTAGTCTACTCATGTGAAAGTATAGTAAAAAGATGTGTTAAATATCATACAGAAGAAGGTTTCTCTCTCATGAGGATTTGTCAATTTATGAACATAATGCAGACTGAACTAATGATATCACATAATAGAGAAAAAGATGTGTATAGGTGATGCCTATTACTAAATATTAGAATTTAGACCTCATTTACTTGCATTAATTAAGATTTAATTTTATAATTCACCATTAAATCTACATGACTTTAGTTCTGAAGCTTAATCATTCAGATTTTAATTATTAAGTACATTTTGTTATGATGCAACCATTTAATGGTTCTGAACAAGGTACAAATAATTACATTAATAACAAAATCTTATATCATTGATGGCATATCTATTCAAAGGTTTCAAAAATATTACAATTTACTAGTTCCATCGACTTATTATGTAATGAACCTCCAGTTAATTTCTTCTTTTTTGGTTATTGTTTTCTTCGATAGAGCTTATCTATAATGACCTCGAGTTATTGTGACTCACTGGTGCTGACAGTTCAGTTGCCTGGTTGGTCATTTGAAAAATGTGCAATTTTTCCCAATATTGACCCTTTTAAAGTTGAAATGAGTTTAATAGTAAAGTCAGAGTAAATGACCTCAGAATAAAATTATTAAAGTTTCATCAACTCCTAGATGGCCAATTTAGGTTAGGAGCATGTTCAGTAATAGTTATATCAAGATATACATATTTAGTCTTCGGAATGGATTAATAGTTGACTTTAGTTAACATCCTTGGTAAATGTTCCTAGTTGGAAATTTTGACATCGCGGTTAGATTTTGATAATTGATTTGTGTCTAAGTTAACCTTTTGTTCGGTTCCTGAGGCTTCATGGTGTGTTTTGGCCTTCTCGGTAGATTATGATATTAGGAAGTGGGTCCTGCATTGGAACAAAAAGACCTTTGATGGGAATTTCGACTATATTTTTGAGTTTGGAGTGCCATTTTCGTTCATATTTGATATATGATTTGTAGTTTTGTGACTCCAGATGAGGCCAGAGCATCAAAATTAAATTTGAGCAGTTTCTAAAAAAGTAAAGGCGGTAGTGACGAGGCCCAGCTAGGAGCCGACATATGAAAGAAGCTAAATAATTATAAAAGAAAAAGGAAAAGTCGTATACATATAGAAAATCTTCCATAAATATGAAAGTTCCACAGACCAACTTCGGACAATGATATTTTCCTCATTTTTATAGTTCGACAATTTAAAAGGCTAACTTGTGTTTTTTTTTGGAAGGAATATCGTGGGAGCATCGAAAATTGCTTTCAGCATGCCCTTTGAGGTAAAATTTTCTATTTTTTTGTGGTATAAAATTATGAGTTTCTAAAACTTCAAAATATTAGTTTTTATCTGTTTTAAGTCACATTTAGGTGAAATTTGGGTCTATTGTGTGTGTTTTTGCGAGATACACATTGTGGTAATGTCAGAATAAATTGATTGATCTCCCTTTGTTGAAAAATACAATTTTAGAAGCTGTTTATGTTTGTATTTTTGGGAAAATACAAAATGCGATAACTTGGTCGTTTCAAATCGATCTTTAGTGAAAGTTTAGTCAAACTTGAAGAGCTTTTTGAGGAGCACGTAGTGGTATTAACAAATATTTTTGAAACAACTCGATTTGAGAGAAAATTAAGGTCAAACTGGCTGCCATAAATAGATTCTATCAAAAAGAAATATTTTTCATTTTATGGACTAGTTGAACCCAAATTTTAATTACAGGCTCAAGGAAGTATGAAGAATATTATATGGACTTTCTATGAAAAAACTGATCTAAGCTTATTTTCTATGATTTAATGTCAAAATGACCATATTGACATTGTGATTCCATTTTTAACAGTTTGACAGTACTTTGCAATTGCTAAGAGGAGTACAGCCCCGTGGACTGGACAGGAGTGCGCATGATCGACATACTGGTAGGCTAGCTCTTCCTTTATTATTAGACTAAGTTAGAATACATAAATGTTGTCTGAGATGGCTCGAATATTTGTGGCACATTGAGGACCCACATGACTACCCTATTAATTTCCTGTTGAATTTTTGGTTGTCTGGTTTAATAGGGTTATTATTTGACCTTCTAAGGATCCCATGGAGACTGATATACTGGTTTTCTGTTGTATACTGATTGGTTGTTATATTTTTGATTAGCTGAGATGGATAGAACTATTGTTGACATGTTGGGAAAGCATGTGACTATTGTATTCATTTTCCACTGTAATTATACTTAGAGGTCATAGTTGTTGTGCTTGGTCTGTTAAGGGCCATAATTGTTAGAATTGATATTTAAAGTGCTATATTGTGGTGGTTGACCTCTTGGGTGTTCTAATTGCCAGATTTTGGCCTATTAAGGTTATATTTGTCAAGTTTAACCTATTGAGACTAGTTATCAACTATGTATTGTAATTTTGCTATAATTCTAGTTATCTGATTTTGGGATCGGCAGGTATTTGGTTGGTACTTGGTTATCTTCAATACTCATGTTACTCTAATTGTGATTGAGGGATGATACATGGTAAGGAGGTGACTATGAATATGGTGTATACCTATATGCATATGGATGTATAAGGAATCCAATGGTGATTAGTATATCGAATATCTATTGTACTTTTGAATAGCTTACCATTATTGAGAATACTTGTAATTAGTACATTGATTACCTATTACATTCCTGATTATCTAGGCTAATAGAGTATTTGTTATTATGTTGAAGCTACTAATGGTTGTTACACCAGTTGTCTATTATATGGGGGTGATACTCTTACTACTTACCATATATATAATTATTTATTATTGTTGGGCCTTAGTCTAGGTTTAGGCTAGTGATACCTAGATCCATGTTGGTCAGGATTGATAGATAGCTATATTGGTGTCTGACATGACCTGAGAGGCATAGATTCTTGTAGATAGGATTTGTAGACTTGGGTCAGGTATAAAACAGTTTCAACGACATCCTATGCACCATTTGTGCAAGAAAATGTCAAGATCATAATTTGTGTTTGAATAGAGGGAATTGCCTAAATTTACCATGTCCTAATGTCCAGTCTAGGGTACTACTTGAGTTCACCATGCCCTAATGTCCAGTATAGGTAATTGCTTGAGTTTTCCATTCCTTTATGTCTAGTCCAGGGTATTGCTTGAGTTCACAATGCCTTTAGGTCTAGTCCAGGGTATTACTAGAGGTCTAGTAAAAGGTATGGTATGAGGTCCAGTCCATACCAGGGTACTTCACAGGGCTATATCCACAGTTTGAGGTACGAGCTTTATGTTCCTCTCCAGCCTTCAAGGTTGGGTTACTAGTTCATATGTAGTTGAGTAGATGGGACCTATTGATATATCCTTGGCTACTTCATTGTGGGTGTACTCGCAAGGCTTATGGGGGCCCAAAAGGTATATAGAGTTTCAGGTTAGATAGTATCTTACATTCATGTACCTGTTTGTCCTATATGGTTCAATTCAGTACTGTTCAATTTTGCTTGGTATTAGTATTCTAGCATTTCAGCTAGACAGTTCTATCTAACTTATGACAATATGTCCATGGTTATAGTCCCTATATGATCAGGGTTGAAGTCCCTATATTGTCATGACTTGACCTAGGGGCCTAGACGTCACATGGCAAATGGGATACCTAAAGGCACCTTACCCAAGTTATCTTACGCATCTCAAGCATTCATAGGGAAAAACACTTCACATCCATTTTAATAACATATATAAATGTTCTAAGTGGACCCACTAGCCTAGCACAAAAGTTTCTATGGTTGCACATACTTAGGGACTTTAACATTTAGCTTTAACGGGTCATGCCTCAACTAACAGAATAAATCCTAACCTTAAGTCTACTTGATGCTAAGTCATCCCACGAAATATTTAAAATATAACTTAGAATCTTAAGCAGCAAATATAGGAGTAGCTCGAACTTAGGGATCATCAAGTGAGAATTGTCCTTTAACCTTGGGGACCTTTCTTAAGCATTTTTTAGGGGAAGGTAAAATACTTAAAATAGAACTTTATTGGGGGAAGGATACCCATAAATTAACTCACATACCCTGGGAGAACTTGGGAGAATCAAACTTTAAACCTTTGAGAAGAGCTTGGAAACCCATCAAGCTTAGGCTTTAAAAGGGGGAAAAACCAAATAACCCTTCTTAAAACATTGTCGAATCATCCATGGATCAATCTATGACCCGTAGAAACTTCTACGATTCGTAGGACCAATCCATAAACTTTTAGGCAAATTTCAATGTCTCTGGATCCATTTTATGAGCCAAATCTATGGCCCGTAGAAGAATCTATGACCATTGTTGGGACTATCAAGTATAGAACTCAAAAATGAACTGTTTGAGTCTCTTCCATAAGTTAATTGTATGGGTCTTGAATAAAACCATGGCCCGTAAGTCTGTTCGTAACTCAACTCTACTCTGGATATCTGTAGTAAAACAATCATAACATTTTTACTCAAAACTCTAAATGAGATGAAATTGATGTCGTAAGAAAGATTATTCAAAGAGATTTCATTTGGTAAGTCATGGGCCACCCAGCTATTTTATGTGCTAAGAGTTATCATTATTTAAAGTCGAACCTTGCATAATCCAACACGAAAAAACTCAATCGATAGGAAAGTTTTGAACTCAACTATATACTAGAGGTCTCTTATGAACCTCATCCACTGCTAATATTCTTCATATATATAGGAATGATCATCAAATTATAGGGTATATGTAACACATCACTAGGTTCAAGTGTATATATGTACAACGAAAAGATTTGATACCATTATTAGAGTTGTGGGGTTTTACAACAAGGCTTTTTCTTTAAATGGAAAAATCATAAATCACATAAAACATGAGGAAATTTCTCTTTTTAAGGATCATCGAAAGTGCCCACATTTCATCATTATCAAAACTCATCATTATGGTCATCATCAATAGCTCAAAATATGCGTATACTTAGTAAAATATCATAGGATATCATGAATAGAATTTAATAACTTAAAACACCACGAAATCATCATAAGCATGCATAATGTATTAAAGGAATTTAAATAAAAGCTAAAATACTTAAAATGGTACTTTACGGGTGAAAGGGTACCATAAATCAACTCAAATACCTTAGGAGAATTTGGGAGAACCAAACCTTGAACCTTTGAGAAGAACTTGGAAACACTATCTCTTGCCTTACCCTATTCTTGAGAGAGTAATTTCCTTAGGAAAATTTTAAGTGGAAGAATGAGGGATTGAATGAGGGACCTATGGCTTTAAGGCTAGTTTAGGGTCACTTTTTCGATCCTAAAATGACATAGTTTAAGAATAGAAATGATGGAATTGACCTAATGACCCCTCATTAAAGCTTCTAGTTTCAACCTACGAAACCACATTTATGGACCATAGGTCAAACCATGAATGGTAAGTTCTACTCATTTAGTAATGTATTTGGAATCCCTGAAACTAAATTTTGCTAGGCTCAAACCACGAAACCTTATTACGGATCGTGTAACATCTTAGGGTTCGTGGTTGGACTCGTAGAGTCCTTCCATACTCAGTTATTTTTCTTATTTTCTTTGTCACGTTCCATTAAGTACTCTAAGGGTCATACAATTAGTCACTGGTTATGCTGGTAACATGTAGGTCACCTTCCAGCAAACTTAAAATTTCCTTCATGTTTGATGGTCTCACTCACGACCCTATCTATAAAGTGCAATATATGTTATGGGTCGTTACTTGGTCCATGGGTTACCCTACACTTGGAAACTTTTTCCCTTTCCTAAAGTTCATATTTAAGGACCAAACCTACAAACCTTATAAGCATCTATGGTTTGTAAGTGACCCCTGTAAACTTGATAGTAGGACATTTTTCAGGACAACTTTCTGCCCTCTTAGGCTCCACTGGGGTAGTTACAATATCTCCCCCTTGGGAATATTCATCCCTGATTGTACTTAAAGTCTTTGTGTAACGAGTAAACTATCAGCTAATAACCCAATATGTATACAAAAATACAAGTTAAACATCATTTCACAAAAATTTCAAAACTTACTTTCAAAACATGTCTCAGACGAATCCATAAGCATAGAAATAAGTACATACACAATGGAAACCTAAAATGAATGTAATTAGAGGTCTTAGAAAGAATTAGTTAATACTTTTGCCTTGAAAAGAGTGGAATAGATACAGGTAACACTTCATCACATCCGCTTTTGCTTCCCATGTAGCACCCTCGACTTGGTGATTTCTCTAACTTACTTTGATAGATGCAACTTCCTTGTTTATTAGCTTTTTACTTGCTGGTCTAAAATTTTAACTGGTATCTCTTCATAACTCAAGTCCTCTTCAATGTCCAGATCATGCAAAGGAACTATGAAATTCGAATCACAGAATTTTCTAAACATCAACACATGGAAAATCGGATGAATCAAATGTATCTCATTGGATAGATCCAACTCACATGCCACCTTTCCCATACTTCTCACCACCTTATAGGGCCTCACACACCTAGGGCTAAAATTCCCTTTATTAAGAAACTAGATCACACCATTCATCGGAGACACCTTTCAGTAGACCCAATCACCAATGTGGAACTCGAGTTCCCTTCTTCTGAAATTGGAGTACGACTTTTGTCAGCTTTGGGTTGTTTGCATTTATCCCTTATGCTTTAAATTTTCTCTATAGTATTCATTACCAAGTTTGGTCCTTTTAATTCCACCTCACGAACTTTGAAGCACCTGATGGGCAATTTATATCATCTACCGTACAATGCCTCAAATGGTGCCATTCCAATACTTGCATGAATGTTATTGTTGTAGGCAAACTCGATAAATGGCAAATACTCATCCTAACTCCCCTAAAACTCTAACACACAAATCTCAACATGTATTCCAATGTTTGAATAGTCCTTTTTGCTTGCCCTCAGTTTAAGGATGAAAAGCAGTACTCAACTTTACCCTATTACCAAGACCCCTTAAAAAAGATTTCCAAAAGTGAGATGTGAACTGAACTCCACGATCTGATATGATGGACAATAGAATCCCATGCAACCTCACTAACTCTTGAATATACAAATGGGAATAATCTTTTTCACTAAATTTAGTATTAACTGGTAAGAAGTGAGTCGACTTTGTCATGCGGTCAACTATCACCCATATGAAGTAAAAATGTTGTTTGGTCTTTGGAAAACCCACTACTAAGTCCATGCTGATCTCGTCCCATTTCCAAGTTAGAATATGAGTCTCTTGTGCTAGGCCACCTTGCCTTTGGTGTTCAACCTTGACCTATTGGTAATTAGCATACACGAACATAAATTGGGCAATGTCTTTCTTCATTCCATTTCTTCATTCCATTCTACCAATAGATCTGCCTTAACTCTCTATACCTCTTTGTAGTGCCAAGATAAATTAATAATGAAGAGTTATGAGCTTCTTGCATGATCAACCTTTTAAAACTCACCATCATTGGGCACACAAAATGTCCCTTGATATCATAATACACTATCTCCCCCTTGTAAGGAAACCTCTATCTTTCAATCCTTCACTAAGGCTTTCAACTTAACCAAGCAAGGATAAAGGTCTTGTTTAGCCTTAACCTCCTTAATTAAAAATAATTTGGACCCATGAAGCACCATTGCATCACCATTTCTAGACTCACCAAAGATGTTTATAGGTTGGCTAGATTGGGTGTGAAGTTGAGTGAGTTCAGAAATGATGGTATAATGGTGCTTAATGGGTTCAAATCTTCTTTGATTAATGAGGTTAAGTCTATACAAGACTTTGATCCCACCTTGGTTGAGTTGAAAGCCTTAGTGAAGGTTGGAAAGATAGACGTTTTCTCACAAGGGGGAGAAAGTGTATTTCGATATCAAGGGAGGTTGTGCGTGCCCAATGATGGTGAGTTGAAAAGGTTGATCATGTAAGAAGCTCATAAATCTTCATATTCCATTCATCTTGGAAATACAAAGATGTATAAAGACTTGAGTGAGATCTAATGGTGGAATGAAATAAAGAAGGAAATTGCCTAATTTTTGTTTGAGTGTGCTAATTGTCAATTGGTCAAGGTTAAATATCGAAGGTTGGGTTGCCTAGAACAAGACATTGATATTCTTACTTGGAAATGGAAAGAGATTAACATATACTTCATAGTGGGTTTGTCAAAGACCAAAAAGCATTTTTACTCCATACGGGTGATAGTTGACCATATGAAAAAGTCTGCTCACTTCTCACCTGTCAAGACTACATTCAGTGCCAAAGATTATACCTATTTGTATATTCGAGAGTTGGTGAGGTTGCATGGGATTCCACTCTCCATCATATTGGATCATGGAGTCTAATTCACTCCTCACTTTTGGATGTCTTTTCAAAGGGGGCTTGGTACTAAGGTGAAGTTGAGCATCGCTTTTCATCCCCAAATTGATGGGCAAGCCAAAAGGACTATTTAGACATTAAAATATATGTTAAGAGCTTATGTATTAGAGTTTAATGGGAGTTGGGATGAGCATTGCCACTTATCGAGATTGCCTACAATAATAACTTTCATGCAAGTATTGCAATGGTGCCATTTGACGCTTTGTATGATAGACGGTGTAAATGCCCATCAGGTGGTTCAAAGTTCATGAGGTAGCATTAATAGGACTAGGCTTGGTGATGTATTATATGGAGAAAATTAAACGCATAAGGGAAAAATTGTGAACAACCTAAATCCAACAAAAGTCCTACTCCGATGTGAGAAGAAAGGAACTTGAGTTCCAAGTTGGTAATCGGGTATACTTGAAGATATCTCTTATGAAAGGTGTGACCCAATTTTATAAGAAAGGATAAGTGAACCATAGGTATGTGAGGTCCTATAAAGTGGTGAGAAGAGTGGGAAAAGTGGTATATTTGTTGGATCTGCCTAATGAAATGCATTTGATTCATCCAATTTTCCATGTATCGATGTTGAGGAATTTCATAGGTGATCTAAATTCTAGTGTTCCTTTGTATGATATTAACATTAAAGAGGACTTGAGGTATGAAAAGGTACAAGTTGAAATTCTAAATCGACAAGTGAAAAATTTAAGGAACAAGGAAGTTGGATCCGTCAAAGTACTTTGGAGAAATCAACATGTTGAGGGTGCTGCATGGGAAGCGAAAGCAGATATGATGAAGCGTTACTTGTATTAATTCCACTATACTCAAGCCACAGGTATTAATAAATTCTTCCTAAGATCTCAAATTCAATGCATTTTAGTTTTTCATGATGTATGCACTTATTTCTATGCTTATGGACTGTTTTGAGATATGTTTTGAAAGTAAGTTTTGAATTTTTTGTAAAATGATGTTTAAATTTTATTTTTGCATGCATACTGGGTTATTAGTTGATAGTTTACTCCTTAAAGCCTTCCTTTAAGTACATTGAGGGACGAATGTTCCCAAAGGGGAGATATTGTAATGACCCCCTGTTTGGGAGCCTAAGAGTACAGAAAATTGGCTTGAAACAATGATCTATAGTCAAGTTTATGGGGACGACTTATGACCCGTAGGTTATTATATAGTTCTTAGGTTTGGTCCTTAAACATGAACTTCCAGAAAGGGAAAAAGTTTCAAAGTATGGGATAACCCACGCACCAAGTGATGGCCTATAGGATATATTACAATTTTTAGATAAGGTCGTGAGTGAGACCATCAGACATGAAGGAGATTTGAAGTTTGCTAGAAGGTGACCTATGTGTTACCAACATGGCCCGTGAATGATTGTACGATCCGCAGAGTACTTCGTGGAATGAGACCAAGAAAATATAAAATATAGTTGAGTGTGGAAGTACTCTATCGGTCCAACCACAACCTGTAAGATGTTACATGGCCCATAATAAAGCTTTGTCGTTTGAGCCCAACAAAAGTTAATTTTAAGATTTTAGATACGTTACTAGATGAGCAGGACTTATAGTACGTGGTTTGACCTATGACCTGTAAACAAGGTTTCGTAAATTTATTCCAGTAGTTTTAATAAGGGGAAGTTTGGTCGATTATGTCATTCTTGTTCCTAAACTATGTCATTTTGGGATCAAAAAAGGGACCCTAAACCAGCCTTAAAGTCCTATGTCTCTCATTCAATCCCTCATTCTTCCACTCTAAATTTTCCTAAGGCAATTATTTTCTCAAGAATAGGGCAAGGCAAGAGCAAGGGTTTCCAAGTGCTTCTTAAAGGTTGAATGTTCGATTCTCCCAAGTTCTCCCAAGGTATGTTAGCTGATATATGGGTACCCTTCCATCCTTAAAGTTTTGTTTTAAGTATTTTAACTTTTCTTAAGCTCCTTTAAGATATTATGCATCTTATGATGATTTCATGATGTTTTATGTTATTAAATGTTATTCATAATATCCTATGATATTTTACTAAGTATATGCATGTTTTGAGTTGTTGATGATGACCCCAATGATGGCTTTTGATAATGATGAAGTGTGGGCATTTTTGATGGTCCATAAAAAAAGAAATTTCATCATGTTTTGTTTCATTTATGGTTGTCCCATTTTAAAAAAGACTAGCCCACCTATTTACAAGTAATGCTTTACATGATTTGTAATGGTGAGTAGCGCATTAAAGTTAAGTTTTAACTTAAAGATTTTTCAAAGATATAAGCATTTGGACAATGCCATGAAAGATTTTTAAGAAATGTCCCTAAGATAAAAGGATAATTCTCATGAAATGACCCCAAAAAGTGCTCGAAAATGTACTTCAAAAGTGCCCATAATCATAAGTTTCATGTTTCTCAAAATTTGTGTATGATATCAAAAATTTGCATTCATATTCATGATCAGGGGGCATAATTGAGTGGGGAATAGGTATAATCCAAATTTTAGAGGACCCGTAGTGAAAAAAATTTCACAAAATTTTAAATTTTAGAGGCAATCAGCGTTGGTGTCGCAACACGGAGCCATCGTAGACCAGTACATTTTGCTGCCTGTTATTTTTTATTTTCGATCGAAGGACATGGGGTCTTGGACCTAAGCCTTCGATGTGGGTTTCAACCATTGGGTCCTTTCACCCATGGTGCCCAACCTTTCTTTACATATAAAATGCATGTTTTCAAGTTGATTAACTAATAGGTATTACTTATTATGGATTATGACTATAAACTACATTGGGGTTTTATGAAATGTTGTTCAACTATGCATGATTTGAGTTATAAATCTAAAATCTATTGTGAGATTTAACGAGGGGGATTGATGTATCTTATTAGAGGATGATACCAAGTGTTGGTGAGTAGATATACATTGGTTTTTCTTACATATTTTTGCTCTTGAATCATATGATTTTGTACTAACATTACACACCATCCAAGTGTTTGATAAAATTTCTTTTTAAGGATTCTTAATGTTTTGATGATCTATTGGTTGATTTATGTGTCAAGTGATTTTATGATGATTTTGGGCTTTCTAAAGATGTGTTTCATTCATAAAAATGTTGATCATGTTGTAAAGATGGATTAAGCACTTTTCTTAAAGATTTTACCATTTGTGAGCCATTGATGTTGATGTTAATGCAAGGGTAATGTATGATGATGATCTAATCTTATTTTGAAGTTAGGCTCATCATTAGAGGTCAAAGATGTTTAAGAGCTACTTGTGTCATGTTTCTATGTTTCTTACGAAGTATTAGAGCTATGATTACTTCATATATTTCATTGGATTAGATTTAACATTGATGGATTGAGGGAGTGCTCTCTTTTCTTGAACTATGTGCCACCATAGGATGAGGTTTTACCTTTATTTTACTAGTGGATCCATTTAGCATACTTTCTGTTGAGGTTCTTCCCGAAATTGGGTTGTGTTCCCATAAGGTAAAGTTTCTAAAGAAATCCTTTCTGAAATTGGGTCATGTTCCCATAAGGAAGGTTACTTTATATGAAATTGGATCATGTTCCCGTAACTTTAAAGTATGGTTTACCTTGGCAACTAGACTACCTTTTTACCAGTGAGGGCTAATCATCAGGATTCCAAGTTGTAGTTCTCTTGGTCTTATTCTATATCGGTTGAGGTCTCTTCCCACACATATATATTATGTTCTATGTAAGATGAATGATTCGTGAAGCATATTTTACTTTAAGCATTGATTGTACACGCCATATTGTTATTATGCTATCCATTGCTTATAATTATGCATTTTGATTATGTTACCCATCTCTTGTTGCATTGCAACCAACATACTTAGTATATTCAAATCTACTAACACATACTCTATGCCTACAAGATGTTACCATGTAGGAATCGAAACTCCATTTGACTATCATCCTCTACGTGGCTAGTTTGACATCTTGAAGATAAGCTTAGTATGTCCTCAAGTTCGAGGACACTATCTTCTTTCTGTTGTTATTTATGAAACTTCTTTATGTTGATATTTGATATTATGAGGGTGAGCACGGAAAGTGTCTTAGTCCCCGCTTTATTCTAAGTTTAGTGGAGTTGTTGGAATATTATGATGTATCTATGCTATGAGCTTGACTCTTTATGTTTTTATGATATCAAAGATTTTCCTTAGTCCATTTATCCCTATTTTGACTCTCTTGTTGTCGTTTAATTACTTTCGCGACCAAGGATGTGTATATATTATGCTAAGAGGCTTGTTTGGGGTCCCTTCGGGTTCCCCATTCACCGTGTCACATCTAGGCCCAAGGTTCGGGCCGTGAAAGAAATAGTATTAGAGCATTAGGTTGTTAATAGTCCTCGAAATCCAACATACCGTGTCGATTAGAGTATTATTCATGGTTATGAAGCGCGCTACAAGTATGAATGGGAGGCTATGAGGCATTTTAGGAAATGTTTCCCTTCTTCATGGTCTATGTCATGCGATAGAAGTTGTGGTAAGGTTTTCCCCTTATGAATGTTCTTTGCTATTCTAGATCATACCAATTCCAAGAGGAAGAAGAGCCCGTACACCCGAGGAGCAACTGACTCCTCCTGCTCCTCAAGCTCCTCAAGATGGAGGATTGGTTCATGAAGAATTCAGGGATGCTCTTACCATGTTAGCTCATGCTGTGAATAATAAAATCAACCAAGCGACCCAAGCTTCTCATGCTTCTACACCAGCTTCAAGGGTGAGAGACTTTACTAGGATGAACCTGCCAGAGTTCTATGGGTCTAAGGTGGATGAGGACCCTCAAGAATTTATTGATGAGGTGTACAAGGTGTTGGCTGTTATGGGGGTTAGATCGGAGAAGAAGGTGGACTTGGCGGCCCACCAACTCAAGGGGGTGGCTTAACTATGGTTTACCCAATGGAAAGAGGAGAAAGGGAACAACAAATGACATCCTTTGGGAAGATTTCAAAGCGACATTTCTCAACCGGTTCTTCCCCCTTGAGCTTTGGGAGGCCAAGATGATAGAATATATGAATCTAAAGAAAGGGTCTATGCATGTGAGGGAGTACGCCCTCAAGTTCAACCAACTCTCCAAGTATGCTCCACAATTAGTGGTTGAGTCGAGGTCTAGGATGAACAAATTTGTGATGGAGGTGTCTAACTTGGTTAATGAGGAGTGTCGTGCCGCCATATTGATAAGTGATATGAATTTATCCTATCTCATGACTTATGCCGAACAATTGGATGGTGAAAAGCTTAGAATGAGAAGGATTGGTGAGGCCAAGAGGGTCCATTTTGAAGGTAAGTTTCAAAATTACAATGGTGGCCGATTTCCTTGAGGCCATAAGTTTCCAAGGTAAGAGTCATCCAATGCTTCCAATGAGATTTTGCTAATGGTAGGATTCCAAATCAAAGATTCCAAGGAGGTGATGAGTAGTGGATAAGCCTAGATACTGAAAGTGTGGAAAGGTCATGGTGGCCCATGTTTGAAGAAGTCTAATGCTTGCTTTGGTGGTGGAGGATTTGGGCACAAAGTTAGTGGTTGTCCTCATGCTTAACCCAAAGGTGGAGATGATGGTCCTCAAGGCCAAGGTGCCAATGTGGGCCAAGGAGGAAGGGAAGGTCATCAAGGTGGTGCCTCAAGGCACAATCTATTTTATGCTTTTCAAGGGAGGCAAGGAAGGGATAAGGCGCCCAATGCTGCTACCGGTATGTTGAAGTTTCCTTTTAATTTAGATATGTATGCATTGATAGGTTTGGATGCCACTATTTCCTTTAATATTTCTTTTATTGCTAGTGGGCTACATGTGTGTTCTGATTGTTAGGTGATTGGTGAATCTGTGTTGCTAGAAAATTTCATAGAAATTATCCCCGTGGTCATATTGCAATAAGTCTTGCCTGGTGATTCTGTTGAACTAGATATGGTGGATTTTGATGTCATTCTTGGGATGTATTAGTTACATGCATATTATGTCTCCATTGATTGTAGAACCCATAGGGTTAGATTCTAATTCCCCTATGAACCCATCATTGAGAGGGGGATTGTAGAGTGGTGGTGAAGAATAGGTTCATTTTTCATCTTAAGGTCCAATTGATCTCTAAGGGATTGCATTTATC
Source organism: Solanum virginianum (assembly GCA_000787875.1). Lineage (NCBI taxonomy): Eukaryota > Viridiplantae > Streptophyta > Magnoliopsida > Solanales > Solanaceae > Solanum > Solanum virginianum. The sequence continues at coordinate 48,822 of DF362410.1, read as the reverse complement.
ATCTTTTAAGAGTATAAATGTTGAGCCTAATGTCCTACCTATTGAGTCAATTTCAGTGGTCAATGAGTCGTTAATGTCCTTTCTGATATTTTTAATTTGGGGTAGTGTTGTTTGGTTTGGCTACTGCACAGCCATGTTTATAGGTCTTATTAATAGGGTCTCTAAACCCTACCTTGATATTTTTGTGGTGGTCGTTAGTGATGATATCTTGGCTCATTTTTGGAAGTAAAGGAGAGCCTATAGACCATTTGAAGGTGATATTTTGAGTTTTGAGGAGTGTGAGATTGCTTGCTAATTATGGAAAGTGGGAATCTTTACGATGACGAGAGGGTGGCTGGAGAAGTTCACCAGGTGACTAGGTTGGGTGAAGTTGAGAATGGTGGTGTAGTGGTTTTGATGGTTCAAAATCTTCTTTGGTTAGGAGGTCTAGTTAAGCAAGGCAATGATTCTGCCTTAATAGTGTTGGACATTTTGAGGAGGCATGGTAGAGTGGAGGTTTTCTCCTAAGGGGGAGATGGCAGCTTTTGGTGCCAAGGTGGACTATGTGTGTTTAAGGTTGGCAAATGGGTTTAAGGTTTGTAGGTCCTTATAGGGTCGGGAGAAGAAATTGGTAACGTTGTATAAGGATTGGAGTTGCCTATAGATATGGGTATGGTTCATCTAGTTTTCCATGTGTCTATGTTAAGGTAATGTGTGGTGGCCCAAATACTATAGTGAATTTGAAGGGGTGTGGGTATGGTGAAGGATAATTTGACTTATGAGGAGGTTCCAATTGAAATCTTAGGTAGACAAGTGAGAACGTTGAGAGACAAGGATGTAACTTTCGTCAAGGTTCTTTATAGGAATCGACAAGACGAAGGAGTCACTAGGGAAGCCGAAGCGGTCATAAAGGAGTGATATTCATACATCTTTCACTCTATTCAAGACTAAGTCAATAACTAAGTCCTTCATGTGATTCCAAGTCTTAAGTTTTAGCCCTCATGTGATTTTCATATTGACAAGTTCATGGTGATTTTGACACTTATGTTGAGATTTTTGAAATGATGTTTAAGTGCATTATTGCATTTTTGTGTGGGCTGAAATCATCTTGATTACTCTTCTTATATATGTTTCTTTGACATTTGGGGACGAATGTTCCCAAGGGGGAGATAGTGAAACAACCCCAAAAATGTGCCTTGACAGTGCCCATAATTTGTAATTTTCATATATCTCAAAATCTGTGTGTGACATCAAAAAACCAACTTCATTTTCATGATCAGGAGGCCAAATTAAGTGGAAGAAGAGTATAACCTAAATTTTAGAGGACCCGTAGCGAAAAATGAATTTCACAAAATTTCACATTCCAGAGGCAGTCCGCGTTGTGCTGCGATGTAGAGCCATCGTGGACCAATACATTTCGCATCACAGATAAGTACATTTCACTACTATGCATTTTTTTATTTCGGTCCAAGGCCTTGAGTTATTGGGCCTAAGCCTTCCTATGGGCAAAAACACATATACTTGGTCATTTTTCAACCCAATATCATTCAAGATGTTCCCCAAAACTCTCTCTAACACTTAAACAAATATTACACAAAAAATCAAGGGTTCCAAACTCATTCCAGATCTCAAGAAATTCATTCAAGCCTCAAGTTCTCATTCAAATCTTCATCAAGGAAATCTGCAAGTTTGAGGTATGTGGGTTTCAACCATTAAGTCCTTTCACCCATGGTGCCCAACCTTCCTTTTCATATAAAATGTATGTTTTCAAATTGATTTACTTATGGGTATTACTTATTATGGATTATGACTATAAACAAAATTGGAGTTTTATGAAATGTTGTTCCACTATGCATGTTTTGAGTTATCAATCTAAGATCCATTGTGAGATTTGATGAGGGGTTTTGATGTATCTTGTTAGAGGATGTTACCAAGTGTTGGTGGGTGGATTTGCATTGTTTCTTCTTACATATTTTGACAATTGAATTGCATGATCTTGTACTAGCATTACACACCCGCAAAGTGTTTGATAAAATACCTTTTTCAGGATTCTTAAAGTTTTGATGATCTATTGGTTGATTTATGTGCCAAGTGACTTTATGATGATTTTGGGCTTTCTAAAGATGTGTTTAATTCATGAAAATGTTGATGATGTTGTAAAGCCGAATTAAGCCCTTTTCTTAAATATTTTACCTCTTGTGAGCCTTTGATGTTGATGTTAATGAAAAGGTAATGTTTGATGATGATCTAATCTTATTTTGAAAATAGGCACACCATTAGAGGTCAAAGATGATTTAGAGCTACTCGTGTTATGTTTCTATGTTTCTTATGAATTATTCAAGCTATGATTACTTTATATATTCCATGGGATTAGATTTAGCACTGACGGATTGAGGGAGTGCTCTCTTTCCTTGAACATGAGCCGCGATAGGATGAGGTGTTACCCTTGCTTTACCAGTGGATCCGTTTAACATACTTTCTCTAGAGGTTCTTCTCAAAATTTGGTCGTGTTCCCATATGGTGAAGTTTCTAAAGAAATCCTTTTCGAAATTGGGTCATGTTCCCGTTAGGAAGGTTACTTCATACGAAATTGGGTCATGTTCCTATAAGTTTGAAGTATGGTTTACCTTGGCAAGTAGACCACCTCTTTATCGGTGAGGCGTTATCATCAGAATTCCAAATTGTAGTTCGCTTGGTCTTATTCTATGTCGATTGAGGTCTTTTCCCACACTTATATATTATGCTCTATGTAAGATGAATGATTTACAAAAAATGTTTTACTTAAGCATTGATTATCCATGTCATATTGTTATTATGCTATCTATTGCTTATAATTATACATTTTGATTATGTTACATATCTCTTGTTGCATTGCATCCTACATACTTAGTACATTCAAACATACTAACGCATGCTCTCTGCCTATATGATGTTACCATGTAGGAATCAGAGCTCCATTTGGCTATCCTCCTCCACGTGGCTAGTTTGACATCTTAAAGATAAGCTTGGTGAGTCCTCAAGTTTGAGGACACTATCTACTTACTCTTGTTATTTCTAATCTTTATGTTGATATTTGACATTATTAGGGTGAGTCGCAGAAGTGTTTTGGCCCCCGCTCCATTCTAAGTTTAGAGGTGTTGTTGGAAAACTACGATGTATCTATGTTATGAGCTTGACTCTTTAGGTTTTTATGATATCAAAGATTTCCCTTAATCCATTTATCCCTATTTTAACTCTCTTGTTGTTGTTTAATTGCTTCCATGATCAAGGATGTGTGTATGATATGCTAAGAGGCCTTTTTGGGGTCCCTTCAAGTTCCCCATTCGCTGTGTCACATCTAGGCCCTAGGTCCGGGTCGTGACATCTCACTTGGTGGTTCCTAAGTTTGAGCTATTCCCATGATTGATACTTATGATTCCAAGTCATATTTTAAAGATTCTGTGGGACGGCTTAGCACCGAGTGGACTTGATATTGAATTCATTTCGTTTGTTGAAGCATGACCAATTAAAGCTAAATCTCAAGTTCTCTAACTATGTGCCACAATAGGAACCTTTATAGGCTAGGCTAGTGTATCCATGTAGGCCATTTATGTTATTAAGATGCATGCGAAGTTAACGGAGTTCCACCAGACAAGTTGTTTGCATGTGCCAATGTAGGGGGTTATATTAGATTCCATGTAGTAGCTCACAGTCTTATATGTCGGTTGAGGTCTTCCCTGACAAGTTTATTATCCTATAATATATTTCCATTACATATGTTTTCTCATGCATTGACTCTTATTCATATTGAGCTATATTCCTTGTACATGCTTACGCTCACTTTATGTATTTGTCATCTCATATGTACTTATATGTTATATTTATGAATGATGGCATTACAATTTTATATATGTATTGCATCTCACATACTTAGTACATTCCAACTTACTAATGCATATTCTGCCTGCATAATTTAACCATGTAGGGACAAGCACTTCTCCACCGACTCGTGGCTAGTATTTAGTGGTCAAGAATAGCATTGTTATTTGTGGTGAGCCCTTAGATCGGGATAGTACCATTTTCCTTCTAGATTGTATTTTGTATTTTGAGAGGATGTATTTTTTGCCCTTTGAGGCATTTACTCTCTATGTTGCACAATTATGGAGTCTTTTTCTATTTGATAAAACCGATAGTTACCAATTTCGTCCATCGATGTATTAGTTGGTATGCTTATGGACAATGTGTGTTAGTTATTCTTAATGCTTTTTAATATTGTTTCATTGCTTAAAATGGCTTTGTCACAACCAAAATGGATTTCAACTAAAAGGAAGTTAAAATAAAGTAGAAACCATCTCAACATAACATATCAAATCTTTCAAAATCTAGGGTCATGAGTACAAGAGCAACTAAAGAAATACAGAAGTGTAAATACATATGTCTCAAATGAAATATAATATTTCTCATAAAATCTGATACAAGTTTGAAAAGAAAGTACAGGAAATACCAAGGATCCACAATAACTTAAAGTATGAGCCTCACTGATATGATCCAGATGAATGGAGAAAAATCCAAAACAGTGAATCAGCTACCCTATGTGGGTCCCTATGCTCAATCTATATGGATGAAACAGAGTAGGGGTGAGTACACCAAAATGTATCTAGTAGGTTCTACCGACTGTGTAAGAGATACCGAAACAAGCATGTAATAACGTGAACAGTATCCTTACATCCAAAAAGGTTAGTACATAATACAATATACACAATAATATTGAGCTAAGAAATTGTCAAGAACCCATAAATACCGTATAACCATAATGTGAATATGAACACAACTCATCAATAAAAATACCACATGTGTCACGACCTTGCCACTTGCAGATGGTCAAGTAATATCAGATGCCACAACCTTGCCACCTGCCCATGGTCAAGTGTCACAGCTAATCCCCAAACCGTCATCATGTTTTAGATAATCATAATTATATCACATAGTCAAGAGTATCAATAATATCGGACCTTATTTTCCTCCACGTGGAAACAGAAGATAATCTCATCATAATTATATCACATAGTCAAGAGTATCAATAATATCGGACCTTATTTGTCCTAAGTATGCAAGAACATTAATAATATTGGACCTTACTCGTCCCAATAGTACAGGAATATCAATGATACCCAACCTAACTCGTTCCAAATATACTAATATATCAATAATACCAAATTATGCTTGTCTTCATTACACAAGCATATCAATAATACCAGGCCTAATGCATCCCAATTATTCTCATAAGTCACATTTAGTCACCTTTGATCTCAAGTCATCATCATTCCAAAATATTCCATCTCAGTTCATCGATAGGATCAAAATTATATCACAATACGGCTTAATCGAAATCACTTTTCCATCATTGTTTCACCACATCAACTTAATTACATAATTATCCATCTAAAGCTCATAATTATCACATGAATATGATCAATAACTCAAATTCAGTACTAAAAGGTTAGCCAAACCTACCTTGATGCCAAAACCGCACTCGGACAAGCTTTCACTTAACTCAAGTCCTTAAATCTATCACCAATTGATCAACCACTATCAATGATAAATACTACTCATTTTGATACCCATATTGACATAAATAAGGCTTAGGGGTAAAACTGTCAAATTTAGGGCTAAAATTTGAAGTTCTCGAATCTGAAAATAACTTTAAAATCATGTTCTATCCAGAAAAGGAAGTTTATGGGAGAAAATCTCATTAAAATCATGCTTAAATTTAATAGGAAATCAATATTTGAAGTTTGAAAAACATAGTCCAAAAATCTCCAATTTTTGGTATTAAATTTCATCAAATCAAGGACAAAATCAAGATAAAAATCATAAAAATGATTAGTTTAGTGTTAGAAATACTTACCCAACAAAAATCTTTGAAAACCTCTCCTCAAAATTGCCTCAAAGAGCTTGGAAGTTCGAAAACAGATTAAAAATAGTGTTTTACGAGTTTGCAATTGTCCAGACATAAAAATTACTCAGCAACCGCGGAGCCCATCCTGCGAATACGGAGACCAATCAAGTCCAAACTCGGCAAACGCGGCACACAGTCCCCAAATACTAAGCTTAGAAGACCCATACCCTCTACGAAGGCGGAGAAGAAATCCACCTGCACCAGACATCAACAAAAACCAACAACACAAGTCAAAATTTTCTACTTGAAATGGACCCCGGAAACTCATTCGAACTCAGAATTTCACAAACCAAATATGTATCCATACCAAAAATAGTGATTCGAACTCAACAAAATCATCAAAAATCAATTTCAAGGCCTCCTCACCATATTTACCAATGCAATTCGATAAACATAGTTTAAAACTTTAAATACCAAAATTGCCCTCGACAACTCCCAAAATTATTTTTAGACCATTTCTAGCGTCAGTTTCACCATTCGAAACTAGTAAAACTGTCAAAATTTTGACCCAAGCTTTGGAACTCCGAGTGTTGACCAAAGTCAAACTTTGGTTCTAGAAATAACTAAAATCACAACTTTGAGCCTAAAAATCTCATTTTAACTTCGAATTCAGTTATGTAAGTACTTATAGTTCAATTTCGACGTTGTGGAGCTAATGGAATCCACTAATCTCTATTTTGACACTCAAAACACAAAATGACACAAAAACTCACTCTTTCAATAACTTATGCTTCCAAAAATGCAAAAACTCATACTTTCAACTTTTAAAACTAAGGATTCGAATTCCAACCATATATATCATTCAAATTACGCTCAAAGCAACTTACGAAATGGTAAAACAATAATATTTATAAATAGGGCCAAAAATGACCGACCAGGTTATTATATCATTCACCACTAAAAATAATATTCATCCTCGAATATAAAGAAAAAGGAAGTACCTGAAGCCTCAAAAAGGCTGGGATATCTGGCCCGCATATCAGACTCCAACTCCCAAGTAGCCTCATCAATAGAACCGTGACGCCACTGAACCTTCATATAAGGTATATCTTTGGATCTCAATCTCCGAACCTGCCTGTCCAATATAGCTATAGGTTCCTCTTCAAAGGACAAATCTGGACCCAACTCAACAATCATAAGAAATCACATGGGATTCGTCAAAAATGCACTAGAAGAGTAGAGAAATATGAAAAATAGGACAAACAGAAGATAATCTCAGTGGTAAAACAAACAAATAGGCTACCTCACCAACTCTCCTAAAATTCTCAAATGGGTGAATGATTCTCAGACTAAGCTTGCCCCTCTTCCCAGATCTCACTACACCCTTCATGGGGGAAACATTTAACCAAACATTGTCACCAATAGAGAACTCAAGAGGCCTAACCCTCGTATCAACATAATTGTTCTACCGACTATGTGCTGTCATAAGTCTATGCTGAATCAATTGGACCTAGTCCATTGCATCCTGAAGCAAATCAACACCCAATACCTCAACTGAACCTAAATAAAATCATCCAATGGGTGATCTACACCTTTGTCCATATAAGGCCTTAAATTGTGCCATTTAGATGCTAAATAGTGCGTCTTGACAGAGCATCAGTCTGACGGTGAAAAGCTGAACTCAACTCCACTCTAGTACCCAAGCCACACTGTAGAGCCCGCCAAAAGTGAGAAGTAAACATAGACCCTTTGTCTAATACTATAGACACTGGCGCACCAAGCAATCTGACAATATCCCAGATATATAACTTAGACACTGTTCCACATTATAGCTAGTCTTTACCGATATAAAGTGTCCTGAATTGGTTAATCGATCAACGACCACCCAAATTTAATCAAACTTGCTCGATTCCATGGGCAAACCCATAACAAAATCAATAGTCATTCTTTGCCACTTCCATTCGGGAATGGGCATCCTTTGAAGCGAACCACTATGCTTTTGATGCTCAAACTTCACCTTTGCCACGAACTCGGTTATGTCTCTCCTTATACCAAATGGGCCTTCTCTAATAGCAATCTCACCTAATCCCCAACTTTAGGCACATAAGCTCTGATATTAACCCTCAGAACACCATGAGAATCAATAATAGCCACCTTGGCTTCACCCTCAACATTGTGTCACAAATCATACATAATTTGGGGTCCTTAAATGGATGACCACATTT
>DF362410.1:21553-38827 GCA_000787875.1 Solanum virginianum | reverse complement strand
AAAAACACTAAAAAGTCACTTTGAGAACTCACAAAATCCCTTGTTTTAGGCACCAAATGTGTTGTATTATGACAACACATCAACACCCTCAACTTAGAAATGTTAATTGTCCTGAAGCGAAGACTCAATCTACAAAGACAAAGAGAAGTACATAGCAACTAGACTAATGACATACTATCAACTTCTCTGATTTAACATAATGACTAACACCATAAGCTTGCCACTATACTCATTTTTTGGTTTGGTTCAAAAGTTGATTGGGATCACTTTAGGACTTATTGGCTTGTAACATGAGCTCAGAGGGCTTTGGTATGGTATTCTGGGCAAATAGTGACTAAAAGTTATCCTTGAACCATGTTTATCAATACTTTTTGCTTTCATACTCCAACCCTTTCACCAACTCTTCCCTTATTTCCCCCTTTTTAAGCTTTTCCTGAGCTTATTCTTTCACTCTTCAGTTGTGCCTTCATTTCAAACTCATTTTTTGCTAATCTTTTCAACTTAACGTATTCTTTTTCTTTCTTTTTCTTCACCTAACTTATGATTATTCATTTTCATTCTTTTCACCTCAACTAACTATCTCATTTTTGTTACTTTATCATAATAAGAGTTACCCTTAACTTAGGCTTTTAGCCTAAAGTGAAGTACACAATATCTATTCCTCAAACCAGGGCCACCAATGTAGCCACCCTTAACTTACGCTTTTAGCCTCAATCAGGGTTCACATGCTCAAGGATAGATTAGGGCCAATATCAGGGCATTTCATCAAACAAGGTGAGGTTAGCAAGGTGTCAAGAAAAAAAAAGAGTACATAAGAAGCTTAAACATTTGGAACAAGGGATTCATTAGTTCATTTGGTAGGTCATTTAGGCAAAAGTGGGCTTACTATCAGAACAAAGGCCTAAGATCACTTCCAAATCAACCAATTTTGCACACTTGCTAGGCAAAAGTGGGCTTACTATCAGAACAAAGGCCTAAGATCACTTCCAAATCAACCAATTCACCAAACCAATCTTAGAATACTATGGCAAGTTTTGAGTCCACACAATGATACATGAATGCATCAAAATAATCTCACATACACATGGTATTTGCATACACAATCAAGTATAGACTCACAGGTCATACTTTCAGTCTTAGCTTACCTTCACAATATCAGAATAAACATTATTATATACTCCAAAAATGTATGAATGCATCAATAATCATAACCTCAAAATTTTTGTGGGGTACCCAATTTGCATCAAAAGTTTGAAGAAAATCTAAGAACTATATATATGCCAAAAGATATTACTATAATGCATTTACAAATTATCTATACTTCCTAAGACATACCGGTTCAACAAAAAATTAAAAATCTACAAGGAAAAAGAAACACAGCAAGAAAACCTTGGGATCAAAAATAAGGGAAGTTATGGACTTGAGGCTACTCAGACTTTACTTTAATCAATAACTTCCACCACCCCACCAAGAGATGATACTTTTGTCCTCAAAGTAAAGAAAAAAATAGAAAGATGCAAGGGTCGTACCTTGGGTTGCCTCCCAGGAAGCGCCTAGTTTAATATCGCAGCACGACTTTGTCATCTTTCTTCATCAACAATCATCAAGGGCCCATACCTCGCTCTTGAACTCATCCGGATGTTTCATGGATTGGCGAATATCAAATATAACCTCAACATCATTCACCCTAAACTGATGTTGACCCAAATCCATATCCATTAGTGTCCTCCCAATGGTCAAAAAAGGTCTCCCTAGAATAATGGGTACCTCAAAGTTAACCTCGCAGTCAAGGATCATGAAATCCACCAAAAAAATGAATTTATCAACATTAACAAGCACATCTAGTAGGATTCCCTTAGGTTTCTTTATGGTTTGATCAGCAATGAGCAACCTCATTCTCATGGGGGTAGGGGTGCCAAGACCAAGCCTTTTGAAAATGGCAAGCTCCACACACCACAACTATACGGCAAAGTGATGTCTCTTGTTCTCCGTCCGCTTCCAAATTCCATATTTATCAATAATCACCCCTTTCACAAAGCTTGTACCCCCCCAAATTGCACAATGCTCTTATGAATTCAATGTTACCAATAGTGGAAGGGATGGTGAATGCGCTGGGATCCTCATGCTTTTGCACTAGGCATTTAGTTATGATTGCACTACATTGTTGGAGCTCTTGTGAGAGCTCTTGGCTCAAAGTGTATTTTTTTGTTACCAAATCCTTTATATATTTGGTGTATTTGGGCATTTTCTCCAAGGCTTCCAAGAGAGGGATGTTGATGGATAATTGTTTTAACATCGACAAGAATTGCTTGAACTTACCATGTTCTTCCTTCTTCTTGAGCCTTTTTGGGAAAGGAGCAGGTGGTTTTCGGATTGATTTGGCTTTCTCTTGCTCTCCCACCTCTTGGTCCTCCACTACCCTGCTCCTTGGAGTTTTCTCATCACTTATTACCTTACTATCAATGGCTTTTTCCTCAACTTCATCATCAACAATTGGCATAGGAGGATCCATGGTGTTTTTGCCACTTCGAGTCATCACGGCCATGCAATGCCCTTCATTCTTAGGGTTTTCAATTATGTACTTGATAAGGTGCCCTTCTAGCATTGGTTCAATTGTGAAGATATCTGTCTGAATTATTATTCAAGTTGCTTGATTAACATGGAATGAGACTCTATTTTCTGATTTATGCTTGAAATATTGGTCTTCATCCCCTTCAAAGTCTCATCATGGTGATCCACCCTCTTCAATAATTTATCAAACATTTCTTCAATCCTTGAACTACTTGATTCGACATCATGGTTATGTGGTGGTACATAACGACCATTTTTGTAGCCTTCTCTTTTACACACATTCTATATATTGTACTCTGTCTCTTTCATAGTATCTACTCCTATTATCTCTTTATGCCCCAATTTGATTAAAGTTCCAACCTTGATTCCTGGAACCTTTTCTCTAATAATCTGAGTTAGATCCTTGGGGGTTATTTCAGAAACCCGCTGTTTGGTTGCTCACAAAGCATGCATCCTCATCAAAGAATTAATTATCATAAATTGGAGTCTTTGGGAGTTGATGGGTTATCACTTGCACACTTGCTTGATTTTGCTTTAAAACCAAGTCTATGCTCGTATAAAGTTGCGCAAGTTGTTGCATGATATCTTCATTTACCTTTGCTTGCCCATTATTTATGGTAACCGCACAAGAGCTCTTTGTTGTACCCCTCTTACTTTGGCCCCATGCTCAGTTGGTCTTCACCACTTGTTCTATTCTTTCAGTGATAAGTTCAAACGGTTGATCAAGAAAAACATTGCCCATGATTATGTTGGCATATGTTTTGCTATCATCTTCAAGTGCTCTAGAAAAGATCTCGTCTAAAGCATCATCAACAATCTTATGATCGGGGACCATTCTCAAGCATTTGGTGAATCTCTCTAAGAGAGTCTCCTGGAATTACTCAAAGTTGTTAATTCGGTCCTTAAGCTTCTGTTTCTTTGGCCTTGGGAAATATCTTTCGAGGAAAACCCGCTGTAGCTCAGCCCAACTCATAATGGTACCTGGAGGAAGTTTCAGTTTCTTTGACCTTGGGAAATATCATTCAAGGAACATCCTCTGTAGTTCATCCCAACTCGTGATGGTACCTGGAGGAAGCTCAGACAACCATATGGTTGCATTGCCAGTTAATGATAATGGAAACACCCTCAATCCAACAATGTCAATAGAAATATTTTGTGTCCCTATGAGACTTTTGCACAAGAAAACAACATTTTTTAGATGATTGTGGGGATCCTCTGACGGTAGCCCTGTTAATAAGCCACAGTTTTGGAGCATTTGGAGCAATCCAATTGAGACTGCGAACTTAGCATCCCCCGGTAGAGGGGGAAGTACTATAGAGCCAGTTACATCCATCGCCATAGGGTTCAGTCGGTATTGGTTCCAACCATNGTTCCAACCATAAGCATTCCCATTGAAGTCCCTAAGCTGTGGTCTGTTATCCCTTGGTCAATTCTCCTATCCTCTTATATCCTCATTATTCAGATTTATCTCCTCCTCAATTGCAACATCTTTATTCACTTGAGCCATCCTTTTGAAAAGTCTATGGATCTCCAAATTTATCGGAGCTAAAAGTTCACTTTGACTCCTTGTGTTGGGCTTACAACCTGGCACACCCTGCAATTAAATTTAAACACAAAAACAAAAGGCAAAAGTAAAACATATAAGATTCTAGAAATTAACACTAGAATTAACTAATAGTCAAATCAAATCAAACCTAGTCGTATTCCCCCACAACGATGTCATAATTTTATAACGATGGTCACGCTCCAATAAGAAAGCGGTTGCTATGAGTAATTAACCTAACCAAGGTTAGGGTCAAATCCATAGGGAATATAGGGCTTGACTATAGGATTTCACCACTAATCATTTCTAGTATCTATAACTAAAATCTCTAAAAAAAAGCAGGGTTTTTTTTGTGGTTTCAAAAATAACATAAAATAAATGCTAACTAGAATACGGAGAAATGCACAATTATGGGAACAACTTGGGAATTGTATTCCCCATGGTTCATTGACTCAATTACCCTAGATAACATAACTACGATTGGTGAATCACATGTAGGATGGTAACTTAGGTTCATTCAGCCCTCTTGTGAAGGTAAAGGTCGAATTTCACCATCGAGTGCCAACTAACCATTACCTATTGTTCCAGTCAACCTCCCCTTGGTCAGGTTTGGTCAATTAGATAGGAACACATAAACTGAATCTTGTCATCTACTTCCCTTTTCCTATTCGTCACTACCTTGGTTGGGATTGTGATAGTAGGTAAGGTTTGGTGTTTGCCACCACCAACCAACATTAATCATGAAGGGAAGTAAACAATACATGCAAAACCCTAATCATAAATATGCACAAAACCTAGGTCAGTTCAAGTCAACTACCCATGGTTCCTACAACCCCAAGTTGTGGGTGCTTAGCTACTCATGGCTAAAGCAAAACACACAAAAATGTAAATAAGAGACATAGTTGAGAGTTTCACCAATAACAATAAAGGAAATAGGCACCACAAGTTGCAAACCCACAAGCTTGATTGATCAACAACGCATACAAAGCAAGATTTGCAATTTCCCAAAATGAGTTTTTCAGAAAGAACAAATAAACTACTCTAAAACCTAAGAAAAGCTTAAAAAATATCTTAGAGTAGTATCTCTGGTCGACCCCTCAAAATAACCTAACTTAAACTATATATAGTGTGTATAAAATAACCATAAAATTTGCATAAAAAAGATAGTTGGCAGCTGATAAGTTTTGCAGTTATGATTCGTAGGGGAACTTACGAGTCGTAGTTAGGGTTTCGTATCAGAATATTGCCATCTTGGACTGAACTGGTACAAGTCATTACTTAGGCTACGCCTCTTATGTTGATATCATAGTCTTGGTCTTCAGTATTTTTGGTCCAACATTTTCTCTCTGATTCTTGCTATGAGTCTACCTGTACGAGTTATAGAGTGTCTTACAACTCATAGCCTAGACCTATAGGAGTGACCTTCACTTGGCAGACTTCTAATTTTTGGTCTTTGATTTCTATAATGACACAACCTACGACTCTTAATGTGAGCTAAGACTTGTAGGTGGGTTCGTATGGCCTATGCTTTAGCTAGCAAAAACTCACACTTTGAGAACAAGGCATACAACTTATGTTCCCTCACTCTATGAAGTATGGTCCTCAAGTGCTGAACATGATCTGCCTCGCTCTTGGAATAAACCAAGATATCATCTATGAACACAATCATGAAGATGTCTGAATAGGGCTTGAACACTCAGCTCATCAACTTCATAAAAAATAGTTGAGGTATTTGTCAACTTGAATGACATAACCACGAACTCATAATGCCTATAACATTTTCTAAATGCTGTCTTCGAGATGTCAGACTCTCAAATTCTCAACTGATGATACCTGAACCTCAAGTCAATCTTCAAAAATATTGAGGCACCCTGCAACTAGTCAAAAAGATCATTAATTCAAGGCAGGGGATATTTGTTCTTAATGGTCACTTTTTTAAGCTAGCGATAGTCAATACACATATGGATAGTGCCATCCTTCTTCTTCATTGATAATACAAGAGCACCCCAGGGAGATATACTCGGGCAAATAAAGCCTTTCTTCAACAAGTCTTTCAATTGTTATTTCAACTCCTTCAATTTAGCCTGGGCCATCTGATAAGGAGCAATAATTATAGGCTTAGTACTAGGCTCCACATTAATAGCAAAGTGAATATCACGATCCAGCAAAACACCAGACAAATTAGTCAAAAATATATCCTTAAACTCTCTAGCAACCCTGGTAGTCTCCAATGATGGGGACTCCTGAGAAACCGCTTGACCATGAGCTAAATATACCAAACACCCCTTCTCTATCAATCGACAAGCATATATACAAGAAATAACACCCTTAGGATAGGAACTAAGTGCTCTAGTTCATATCAACTGAGGCAAGTCAAGGAAAGATAAGGTCACGGTCTTTGCATGACTACCAAGAATAGCATGATAAGGCAACAACCAGTCCATACCTAATATCACATCAAAATATACCATATCCAATAATATCAAATTAGTAATAGTATCTTTCTCTTTTAAAGTGACAACACAACCCCAATAAACATGATTCATTGCTAAAGATTAACCTATCAGGGTGGATATACGTATAGGCTCGGTAAGCAGTTCACACATAATATCAATATTAGAAAGAAAATAGGCTGATACATAGGAGTAAGTAGAGCCTAAAATAAATAAAACTGAAGCTTAATGATGGAATATTGGAACCATACCTATGATGCTACATTGGAGGCCATTGCCTCAGCTCTATTGAAAACAGCATAACAAACTCTACGACCACTACCAGCCTATGCACTTCCATAAGCTTCCCTCTCCCTGTACCATAACCTTCTCTAACACCATCCCTCATGCCCTAAGAGGTGTATTTGGCTGCTTTTTGAGATCCTAAAACAAGAGTAGAAAACACTCGATGTGGACAACGATTGTCAAAGTGCCTAATCTCATCACAAACATAACAAGCCTTAGGGTGTCATCCTTGAGATAACTATGCCAAGAAACCACCACGTCTAACTAAAACAATAGAACTATTAGGGCCTATAAAAGTAGGCCTAGACATATCACCATAGTCAGATGCTAGAAGAGCTGCCTGAACTGCCCAACCCTAATGGCCCTACCTCTAAAACCCTCTATCATAGGGTAAAGGTGTACTAAATTGACAATGGTGACAAAATCTCTTCCCGCCACCTTGACTATTATGCCTGATATGCTCTATGCTATTATCAAGATCTGCAACACTCTGAAAAGTGCCTCCAGCCAACACCAAAAAGTTGTAGCCTCCTAAAGATACCTTGCCAAGCTCTTTGAAATAACCTAAAAATGTGCCCAAAAATGTGCCTCAAAAGTGCCTGAATTTATAATTTCTATATATCTCAAAATTCATGCGTGATATCAAAATTTTGACTTTATAGTATTGATCATGGGTCAAAATTGAGTGGGAAATGGGTATAACCCTGATTTTAGAGCAACCGCACCAAAATCCGGAATTCTAAAGATTTGAAATTCTAGTGTAGGTCCATGTTGGTACCGCGACGTGCCTCTGTAGCGTACCAATGTTCTTTTCGGCCAGTTTTATTATTTCGGTTCAAGGCTTTTAGGTCTTGGGCCTAAGTCTTCCCATACGTAAAAATACCTATACTTAACTATATTTCAACACCAAATCATACAAGACATTTCCTAACACTATCTCAAATATTTAGACAAATATTCACTAAAAATTCAAGTGGCAAAATACATTTCATATCTTAAGGATTTCACTCAATCTTCAAGTCTCCATTCTAATCTTCGTCAAGGAATTCTCTAAAGCTAAGGTATGTGGGTTTCAACCATTGGGTTCTTTCTCCCATGGTACCCAAGCTTTTTCATTTTTACATAAATTGTCATGATATGTATCTATAGTGTTGTGAGTTGATCATAACCAATTGAGGGGTTGATACCTCAATTGCCTCGGATGGGGGTGGTAAACCATCAACCAATTAAGGGGTTGATACCTCAATCACTTCTGGCGAAGGGTGGTCATATCTATCAATCAATTGAGGGATTGATACCTTAATCGCCTCA
Source organism: Solanum virginianum (assembly GCA_000787875.1). Classification (NCBI taxonomy): domain Eukaryota; kingdom Viridiplantae; phylum Streptophyta; class Magnoliopsida; order Solanales; family Solanaceae; genus Solanum; species Solanum virginianum. The sequence continues at coordinate 30,664 of DF362410.1, read as the reverse complement.
GATGTGAGTTGGAAGCCATCAACCAATTAAGGGGTTGATATCTCAATCACTTTCGATGGAGGGTGGTCATATCCATCAACTAATTGAGGGGTTGATTCCTCAATAACATGTAAGAGGTGGTCTACCTTAGATTCCAAGTACTGTGTTTGGTTGGTCTATGATGATGGTCTCTTCCTTCACATGTAATCTATTCCATGTAAGCATTTTCTACTTCAACCATCATCTATACATAACATATTATCATTATGCTATCCATTGCTTACGATATTGCATTTTTCCTATGTTGCCTATCTCATATTGCATTGAATCCTATATACTTAGTACATTCAAATATACTAAAGCATACTTTATGACTACATGATGTTAACATATAGGAATTGGAGCTCCTCACGATCATCCTCATCCTTCCCGTGGCTAGTACTATCTCTACAAAGCAAGTTGGTGAATCCTCAATTTTGGTGACAATACCTTTGATCTTACGCTATGTATAAAGACTAACTTTCCTTTATTGTATGTTTTTAACTATGAGGGTGAGCCCGGTTGCTTGTCTTGGCCCCTGTTTTGTTGGACAAGTTATGTAATGATGTTATAAGCTTAATTCTCTTTGACTCTTTTAATGTTTCAGGATATGAAAGATTTCCCTTAATTTATTTGCCCTTATTTCTATTTGTTTATTTTGATATGCTAAGAGGCTTATTTGGGTTCCTTTAGGTTCCCATTCGCCATGTCACGTCTAGGCCCTAGGCTTGGGTTGTGACATATTTGGTATCAGAGCACTAGGTTATTAATGATCCTCAGCATCCACTACATCGTGTCAATTAGAGTATTATTCATTATTGTTTTGTGTACCACAACTATGAGTAAGAGGCTATGAGACATTTTAGGAAATATTTCCCTTCTTTATGATCTATGTCATGCTATAGAAGTTAGGTAAGGTTTCCCCTCTATCGAATGTTCTTTTCTATAATAGATCATGCCTAACACAAGATAAAGAAGAGGTCGCACACCCGAGGATCAACCGCCTCATGGGGAGCTCCGGGATGCTCTCACCTTGCTAGCTCAAGTTATGGCTAATCAAGTCAACTAAGGGGCCCAAGACCCTCATGCTCCTACTCTAGCATCTAGGGTAAGGGATTTCATGAGGATGAACCCACCAGAATTTAATGGATCTAAAGTGGATGAGGACCCTCAAGAATTTATTGATGAGGTATACAAAGTGTTGGCTATTATGTGTCTTAGATCGGAGGAAATGGTAGAGTTGGTGGCTTACGAACTCAAGGGTATGACCCAAGTATGGTATACTCACTAGAAGGAGGAGAAGGGGAATAACAATGTGGTTCTATACGAGGAATTTAAGGTGGCATTTTTGAATCGATTCTTCCCTCTTAAGGTTAGGAAGGCCAAAATGATGGAGTTTATGAATTTGAAGCAATGATCTACGAGTGTGAAGGAGATGCCCTCAAGTTCAACCAACTCTCAAAATATGCTCCCCAATTGGTGGCTGATCCAAGATCTAGAATCAATAAGTTTTGATGGGTGTATCTGATTTGGTAAATGAGGAGTGTCGGACCACTATGTTGATTAGTGACATGGATTTGTCCTGCTTGATGACTTATTCTGAACAATTAGAGGGGGAGAAATTGAGGAAGAGAAAGGGTTACAAGGGCAAAAGAGCCCATTTTTATGGTAAATTCCAAACTCCTATGGGTGGCCAGTTTCATCAAGGCCAAGCGTCTTCTCATGCTCCTAATAGGAGGTTTACGAATGACTGCCGAAGGGCCTAAGGAGATGGCAGTGTGATGCCTAATGCTATGTGTCTAAAATGTGGTAAGGGTCATGGTGGACCAGGCTTTAAGGATACTAATACTTGTTTTGTTGTGGGGAAGTAGGCCATAAGATGATTGATTGTCCATGTAATCGCAACAAAGGTAAAGATGTTTGTCCTCAAGGTTGGGGTGCTAATGTAGTTCCTTTGGGGAGAGGAGGTCAACAAGGTGGTGCCCCAAGGCACAATCAGTTTTATGCTCTTCAAGGGATGCAAGGGCTAGATAAGGTACCCGATATCATTACTGGCATGTTAAAAGTCTTTGATTTTGATGTGTATGCATTGATATACCTGGGTGCTACTCTTTCTTTTGTTACCCCTCTTATTGCCAAAAGGTTTCATGTTGAGCCCAAATTATTGGGTGAATCTTATGAGGTATCTACTCCTATTGGTGCATCTATTGTTGATAGAAAGGTCTATAGAAATTGTCCCATTTGCATCTTGCATAAAATATTGCCTTGTGATCTTGTTGAGTTGGATATGGTGGATTTTGATATCATTCTTGGGATGGATTGGTTGCATGAATATTTTTCTTCTATTGATTGTACAACCTATAGGGTCAAGTTCCATTTTCCAAATGAACCCATTCTTAAGTGGGAGAGTCCTGATGTGGTGGTCAAGGGTAGGTTTATCTCTTACATTAAAGCCCAAAAGTTGATCTCTAACGGGTATCTTTAACATTTTGTGAAGGTTAGGGATGTGGAGTCCAAAGTCCTTCCTATAGAGTCGATTTTGATAGTTAGTGAGTTTCTTGATGGCTTTCTAAATGAACTTCCTAGTGTTTCTCCCGAAAGGGAAATAGACTTTGGTATAGACCTCTTTCCTGATACTTAACCCATTTTTGTTCCCCCTCCGTATGGCCCCGATGGAGTTAAAGGAGTTGAAGGAGCAATTGAGGGATTTTTTGGAGAAGGGTTTTATTATGCCTTGCCAATCATCTTGGAGTGCACCAGTGTTGTTTGTGAAGAAGAAGGATGGGTCTCTTAGAATGTGTATTGACTACTGACAAATTAATAGGGTCACCATAAAGAATAAGTATCTTCTACCAAGGATTGATGATTTATTTTACCAACTTCAAGGGGCTAGTCACTTCTCTAAGATTTGACCATAAAGAATAAGTATCCTTTATCAAGGATTGATGATTTATTTTACCAACTTCAAGGGGCTAGTCACTTCTCTAAGATTGTTCTTCGATTCGGGTATCATCAAGTGAAGGTGAGGGAGTGCGACATTCCCAAGATGACCTTTAGGACTAGGTATAGGCATTATTAATTTGTGGTTATGTCCTTTGGGTTGACCAATGCCTATCATCATGAATCTTATGAATAGGGTCTTTAAACCCTACCTTGATTTGTTTTTTGTGGTTTTCATTGATGATATTCTGAAATATTCTCATAGTAAGGAGGAGCATATGAGCCATTTGAGGGTGGTGTTGGAAAATTTGAGGGAAGAGAAGTTGTATGCTAAGTATGAAAAATGTGAATTTTTGTTGAAGGAGGTTGCCTTTCTAGGTCATGTGGTGTTGGGGGATACTATTAAGGTGGATCCTAAAAAGACTGATATAATTAGAAGTTAGCCTAGACCATTGACCCTATTGGACATTTGAAGTTTCTTGGGCTTAGAAGGTTACTACCGAAGGTTTGCGAATAGGTTCTCTTCTATTGCTTCTCCCATGAGTAAGTTGACCCAAAAGAAGGCTAAGTTTCTGTGGATCGATTAGTGCGAAAGAAGTTTCCAAACCTTGAAGGATAAGTTTGTCTCTGCTTCTATCTTGTCTCTACCGAAAGGGTTGGAAGGGTTTGTTATTTATTGTGATGCCTTTCAGATTGGTTTGGGTTATGTTTAGATACAAAATGGTAAGGTGATAACCTATGTGAAATGACCTCAAAAAGTACATAAAAATGTGCCTCGGAATGCCTGAAATTTTAAATTCCATTCATCTTAAAATCCATCCACGATATCAAAAATTCAACTTCATATTCTTGTTTAGGGGGTCAAGATTAGGGGGAGAAGGGTCTAAACCTAATTTAAGAGCAAAGGATTCGCAATTTCAATTTTCATAATTTTTCTTATCCTGAATCGATCCACGATGCGCAGCTATCATGGATATCTGTCAATTTGGGCTCTTCGATAGGTCTACAATGCGAACCAGATGCAGACCTGTGTATTTTGTTGCCAGTGATTTCTATCTCGGTCCAAGGCTTTTGGGTCTTGGGCCCAAGTGTTCCCAAACATGATTTTACCTATACTTACGCTTATTTCACCCTCATGTAATCCTAAACATATCCAATGCTCACTCAAGCACTTTAGATTTCCTTCAAGCTTCAAGCCTCCATTTTCAGTCTTCATGAAGAGCTTCTTCAAAGCTAAGGTATGTGGGTTTTAGCCATTCGATCCTTTCACCCGTGGTGCCCTAATCTCATTTATACATAAGTTGCATGATTTAAAGTTGATTTTACAAATTTGTTTACTATTATGAACCTATCTATGAACTATGTTAAAGCTGGGTAAAGTTGTGACTGTTTTGCTGCGTTTTTAGCTATAAATCTTGGATCTAATGAGGGGTTTTAATGTACAATACTTGAGGGTGTTTCAAAGTTTTGATTGATGGTTTTACATGGGATTTTCTTACATGATTTCATCTCTAAGTTACATGCCATAAATTGTTAAAGCTTCCATAAAAGCTAGACTAAGCAATAGTGTACCTCATATTTTTCCCTCTGCCTCAGGCTATCTCATGATAACCTTTACAACTTGACCCGCAGCAGTCCCTTGACCAACTCCAGGTCCAATAAAAGCAAGCCCTACGGCCAATCCAGCAGCAATAACGAAAGTAGTAGAAATTAGTGGATTCATGATAAATTTCTCGTACCAAAAATAAAAAATGGTTAATGATACAACCAACCAATGAATTATGACTTAATTATTCCTTCATTAGGACTTATCTAGTCGAAGTAACTAAGAACTTTGAATTGAAGTAATAAGATTATTGAATCATCAAAACTACTTCTATATATCATTTTTACTTTTTAGCCACAGAGTCAAGTATTTGTTAAAATGTCTGGTTATGGTTTCTTGAGGAATTGAAGGTCCAAAGCATGAGATATGATATAATTGATGTTATGATGATGAAATAAGCTTATGGATATGACAAATCCTATATGAAGTGTTACATTAGACTATGTCCAATTCAGGGGGTCTAGGAATCTTGATAATCGAGATGAGGTTTGGTACTCATCAACCGAGGTAAGGCTTTGTACTTCTCCACCTAGTGATGGGGCGGCATCATCAGTAACTGAGTTGGGGGTTTATACTCATCAATTGAGTGAAAGGTTAGTACTTCACCACCTAGATGATGGGGTGGTGTCGTGACCAACCGAGGGAAGGGTTAGTACTTCACCACCTAAGTGATAGGGCGACATCATCACTAACTTATCAAGGGGTTTGTACCTTGGAAATCTAGCTTGGTCTATTCTACACATATAATATCTTATATAAGCATGACTTGTTAAGCATGACTTACTTTAGCATTAAGCATACATGCCATATTGTTAAATGTTGTTTATTGCATATTGCTATGCATTTAGATTATAATGGCTATCTCTTGTTGCATTGCATCCTACATACTTAATACATTCAAACGTACTAACGCATACACTTGCCTATATGAAATCACCATGTCTAACGGTTGCTTTGTCTTGGGCCCCGCTCTTATCTATGTATTAGAGGGTTTATTGGACATGTTATGTATCTATGTTAAGAGCCTTGACTCTATTTTTCTTGATGTCTATGATATAAGCTTGACTCTTGTTTATTGATTACAATGTTGTGCAAGCTTTTCCCTTAGTCCCGTTACCCTCTATTCTTACTCTTTTATTTTGTTTCTATTACTTCTGCGACCAAGGATGTGTAATGATGCTCTAAGAGGCTTGCTTGGGGTCCCTTTGGGTTCCCCTTGTGCCATATCACGTCTAGGCCCTAGGCTTGGGTCGTGATACTATGCTTCTAGCCAACTCACAGTTCCTGAAAAGAATTATCCTACCTATGATCTTGAATTGGCCGTCGTGGTTTTTTCTTTCAAAATTTGGCATCATTTTTTATATAGGGTGAATGTTGATGTGTCATGAGGTGAAGTACACAATATCTATTCCTCAAACCAAGGCCATAACTTGTAGTCACCCTCAGCTTAGGCTTTTAGAGAGCCTCCAATATGTGTTCATAATCTGATGTTCCCATTCCAATAAAAAAAGCGATCATTGTTAGCAATTAACCTAACCAAAAGTTAGGGTCGAATCCACAGTGAATACAGGGTTTGACCACGCGAATTCACTATCAATCATTTCGAGTATCGATAACTAAAATCTCTAAACAGGGAATGAGAAATACACTCAATAAACACTCAATTTTTGGGATAACTTGGGAATTGTGTTCCCCATCATTCGTTGACTCGATTACCCTAGATAGCATAACTACAATTGGAGATTCACATACAGGACGGTGACTTAGGTTCTTCCAGCCCTCTTATGAAGGTGAAGGTCAAATTTCATCATGGCGCTTGGTCGGCCACCATAGCATGCCAACTAACCCTTACTTATTATCCCAGTCAACCTCTCCTTGGTCAGGTTTGGTTGATTAGATGAGATCACATCAATCGAATCCTATCATCTACTTTCCTTTTCCTATTTGTTACTACCTTGGTCAGGATCGTGATAGTAGGCGGGGTTTGGTGGTGGCCACCACCAAACAACAATCATAATAAAGAGAAACAGACAATACATACAAAACCTCAATCATAGAGATGCAATAAACCTAGGTTATTTCAAGTCAACTATCATGGTTCCCACAACCCCAAGTTGTGGGTGCTTAGCTACTTATGGCTAAGGCAAAACAAACAAGAATACAAATATAAGACACAGTTGAAAGTTTTACCAACAACAATGAAGAGTGCAGACACCACAAGTTGCAAACCTAAAGCTTGATAGATTGACAAAGTGTACAAAGAAAGATTTGCAATCCCCAAAATGGGTTTTCCAAGAGAAAACTATAAACTAAACTAAGAACCCTAAAAAATTCTTGAGAAAATATTCAAAGGCAAGTTCTATTTTCTAAAGTCTGGAATCCCATAGTAAAACCCTAAGTTTAGTATTCATAGTGTTTACAAACAAACCATGAAAATAACACAGAAAAGACAGCTGGAAGTTGGTACGTCTTGCAGGTATGACACATAGGGTAAACTATGTATCATAGTTAGGGTCTCGTATACGTTCTTGGCATCTTGGATTCAACTGGTACGACCCATTGGTATGAGTCGTTACTTGGGCTACGACTCATATGCTCCTCTTATAGCCTAGGCCTTCAGTTTATTTTGGTCCAACATTTTGTCTCTCTAATTCTTGCTATGAGTCTACCTATATGAGTCGTAGTGAGAGTTACGACTCGTAGGATGGCCTGGTAGAGGTGACCTCCACTTAGCAGATTTTTGGTTTTTGGTCTTCGTTTCTTACTATGGCACACCTTAGGACTCGTAGGTAAGCTCGTATGTCCTATTATTTAGCAAAATCTAGAATTTTTCTTCAAAATCATGTCAACCTAACTTTTCTACAAAAACAACATAGAAACATATAAAAACCATAAAAAGTCACATTAAGAATTCACAAAATCCCTTGCTTTGGGCACCAAATTTGTTGTATTTTCATAACATATCAAAACCCTCAAATTAGAATTGTTGCTTGTCCTCAAGCGATGACTCTATCTACACAAACAATGAGAAAAGTATAGTAGTTATACTAATGGGATATATATCATTTACTCTAATTGAGGTACCCAACTATCATTTTCAAAACCAGATTGTAGAGTTACTAAGCATAATAAAATATGATGATGAATCTAGTAACCCAACTATGATAAGCTAAGGAGCATTAGCCATATACAATCACTGGTGCAACCATATGCTAATCAAGTAGTGCAAATGCTCTCATAGAAAAGAAGTCCCTCTTACTCACTCAAAAAGCATTTAGAATTCAAGGATTGAGGAAGCATTATCACTCTCACAATTGAATTCATATTGACTAACACCACAGGCTTGCCTCTATACTCATCTTCTAGCTTGGTGATAAAGTAGATTTGGATCAGTTTAGGATTTACAAGCTTGTAACATAAGTTTAGGGGGCTTTGGTATAGTAGTTTAGGCAAGTAGTGACTAAAACCTATCTTTGAACCATGTTTAGCAACAGAGGGATTCACTCACTCATTTGGTGGGTCATTTAGGCTAAAAGTGGGTTCACTCAAAGAACAAAGGCCTAAGATCCTTTCTATATCAACTATATCACAAAACCAATCTTATAGTACTAAGGCAAGTTCTCAGTCAATACACAATGCATAATTACTACAAAGTAAGCTCACACTCTCATGGCATCGCATACACAATCATATAGAGCATACAAGATGCATGAATGCAGCAAAATAAGCTCACAACACACATGGCATTGCACCCACAATCAAGTATAGACTCACAGGTCATGCTTTAAGCCTCAGCTTACCTTTACATTATCAGAACAAACATTGCCAGATACTCAAAATGTATGAATGCATCAACAACCACAATTCAAAAAGTTTTTTAGGGTACCTAATTTTTTATCAAAATTTGAAGAACATTTAAAAGCTATGTATATGCTAACAGATAACATCACTATGTATTTATAAACTATTTACACTACCTAAAACATGTCGGTTCAAGAGAAAAGTAAACATCCACAAGGAAAAAGAATCATGACAAGAAAACCTTGGGATCAAAAATAGGGGAAGTTATGGACTCGAGGTTACTCAGACTTCACCTTAATCCATAATTTCCCACACCCCACCGAAATAGGAAACTTTGTCCTCAAAGTAAAAAGACATACTAAGACGAACATAACAAAAACAAACTGCCAAAGGTTCTTAGATTTTTCCCATGCAGCATCCGCCTCCTGCGTACCCTTCCATTGTATCAAGAATTCTGTCCGCCTAATATATATATATATATATATATATATATATTAAAAACCAACATTTAAAAACCAGTATCCAAAACTAAAATAAAAACATTATCCAACATAAAACATTTAAAAACCAATATCAAAATAATATTGTCGAACAACAGAACAAAGTATTCATAAGGACAAAATAAGAACTGGGGTCAAAACAAGTCAAACATCATGGTGTATCAAGCACCGGTCTCTAGTTGATCTGTAGGATCTTGGGCATTATCTCCTTCTCAGCTATATAGGTCGCAGTTGTACATGAACTAC
>DF362410.1:4981-15676 GCA_000787875.1 Solanum virginianum | reverse complement strand
AAAAAATTGGCAGAGTTTCCTTTGTTTTACGGACTATCCCAAAATAACCCTGCACATCAGAAGATACCAACAGAGACCACACAGAGTCAACAGAATAACATATATACATATACAGGCCGACAAGGCCACCATGGCAGGTAAAGCCGCCCAACATACACATCATGCAAGTCTAGTCAAAAGGATTGGGCATAACCCATATATATATGTCCACAAACCTCTAAACATACTAATAAAATCATAGGACGGGATAGGGCCCCGCCGTACCCTTGTGTAAATATATACAAAGCAATGAACAAGGGTATATACCAAAGTAGGCTCCGAAGTAGAAGGAGCACTCCAAATAGCAGAAGGGTGTCCTAAGCTGGGGGGTCACCAAACTGTACGTCTGCACCTACGGGCATGAAACGTAGCCCCCAAAGAAGGGGGTTAGTACAAAATATGTACAGAGTATGCAAAGCAAAAGATACAGAACATAAATCTGAGTAATAATTGAAACAAAAGTATAGAAGGCAAATGCATATCCAACAGTATTAAAATGTTTACTTTCAATATACAAATCATGCATAGGGCACAGGAAATATGGTCGCCTGCCCGTCAATGGCGCCATAACACAGCATAACTTAAATCTCTGAAACCCCATCACATATCACAACACAGTATAATGCCAAACAAAAGCAGAAGCCGACCCTCAATCGAAGAGCTTGGTGAGCCGTAAATATAGCATAACACCAAAGCATATCATAATGCGCATGATAAACAACAGGCCCGGGAACTTGCAAATGATATCATAGTATAGGCATTACGTATCACCGTCCCTACTCTCACCCAAACACAGCATAACACCGGGGTATATCATAATGTGCATGAGAACCAACTGGCCCGGGAACCAGCAAACGATATCATAGTAGGCACGAGCAGAGTAGTAAGTAATCATATGCATAAAATCATTGTCATAAATTCAAAAGATAAGTAAAGTAGCCATATTTGAAATCGGAATGACAATTAATACTAATTCTTTCAAAAGTCACCGAAATTACATAAAAGGGTGTCGCGGGACTCACGGACGGTGGAGCCCTGAACTGGTCCAACTTATGAAGAATATACTTATCCTAGATCATACAAACTCCTATGAGGAATTTCAAAGCAATCCGAGCCTTTCTATAAAAGTTATGCACATTTGTAGTTTTAAGAACTGGGCTATCCTAGATCATACAAACTCCTATGAGGAATTTCAAAGCAATCCGAGCCTTTCTATAAAAGTTATGCACATTTGTAGTTTTAAATTCATTAAAGAATAACCTCTTTCAAAACTAATCAAATTTCGCATACCCTTTGCAACTTATGAATTCCAAAAACATAAGAATCAATGTTATGACATATTAATGCAAAAATACCAAGAAACAAATACAGATCATACACATGCCCGGATTACCAGAATAGAGTTTCCTCGAGTGTCGTATCATAGCCTCTTTTAACTAAGGCATGCCGAAAACAAAGGTTGCTTTACATACCTCAAACACTCTCCAATTTAATCCATATGCAAGCTTAATCCAACTTACTCTTCAGGTTGTCCAAGGTCTACAAACAAGTCATAAAATGCCAACCAATCAGCTAAAGACTTTTTGGGCATTAAATTCTAACTTTTCCCTTAATCCTACAAATATTTGGGCAGCATTTTCCCTGAAAATAGGCCACCCCAAGAATTCAACTTGGCCCAATTAATCAACAACAACAACAACCTAACAACATCAATAATCAATTCGAAAGGCAATATAACAATAATAGCTTCCTTTCATCATTTAACAATATTCATAATTTCGGCTGGCACACCAACATACACATATGGATGATTCTCAATCATCCTTCACCCTGTAATAATCATAATATACTAACTAGACATCAATTCATAATTCCAACACAACACAACACAACCCATACATACTCACACGGCCCCAAACATCTTCACATACAACTCACTTCCAACATTCCATATTTCATGATTTTTGTTCATTTTAACATACTACAACATGCTTACAACCTTAACAACATATAAAACAAGATCAAATCTTACCTTTTCTCTTCAACTCGATAAATGGGCTAGGGTTTAGAAAAGTGAGAAAATAGAGGCCTAATCGCTCCAATGACACTTCTATGCTACTTAGGGACCTAAAAATAGGGGTTTTGCATCAACAAATAATTTTTGGAAAATCTAGACATGATTTTCAATTTTTCTTGTTCATGGCCTAATGCTTCATGAAGGTTTTCCAAAATTTTTGCTTCTTCTCTTTTATTTTTCTAAGTGTTAGGATGATAAGAGAAATAAAGTGATCATCTCCTATATATATAGAGCAAGACTAGAAAAGTATCCATGGTCCACTTCTTGTGTTATTCCAATTAAATATTAACACAAACTTGTGTGGGTGCCACATAAATAGTTCATGATTTTCAACTTCTAAAAATTCCACTTTTGGTCCTTAACTTTTCCTCATTGATCCAATGAACGATATACGGGTTCTAATATCTTCCCCCCTTAGAATATTCTTCCCCGAATGTTAAACCAGCTTTATGGGTCATACAAACAATTTGGTGGTGTTTCCTTTCCAACTATCACAATAACATATTCATTGGTCAACAATTTATCTATCAAGCAACAGAGTCAAGCGAAGAATTAAATTACCTGTAGGCACTTAAAACAAGTGAGGATACTTCTTCTTCATCTGTTCTTCAGCTTCTTAGGTCATTTCCCCTCGATTATTGTTTTGCCATAGCACTTTAACAGAGGCCACATCTTTATTTCATAACCTTCTCACCTGACGATCCAATATGGCTACGGGCTGCTCTCCATAATATATTTCTTCCATGACCTGGAAATTATCTACAGGGAAGGTTCTGAAAGGGTCACCAATACACTTATAAAGCATAGAAACATGGAATACCGGGTGTACCGCTTCCAAATCAGTTGGCAGATCCAACTCATACGCAACCTTGCCTATTCTATGAATAATCTGATATGGCCCAATATATCTCGGAATGAGCTTTCCTTTCTTACCAAATCTCATAACACCTTTCATAGGTGACATTTTAAGAAAAATCCAACCACCAATCTGAAACTCTAAATGTCGACGGCCATTATCTGTTTAAGATTTTTGCCGACTCTGAGCTGCTAACAATCGCTCCTGAATGAGTTTAACCTTCTCCAACGCCTGTTGAATCACGTTTAGGCCAATTAACTCAGTCTCTCTAACATCAAACCAACCAATAGGTGACCTACACTTTCTACCATATAATGCCTCATAAGGTGCCATATGAATACTGGAGTGGTAGCTGTTATTATAAGCAAATTCAACAAGCAGCAAATGATCATCCCAACTACCTTTGAAATCAATAACACAGGCTTGTAACATATCTTTCAATGTCTGAATACTGCGCTCGACCTATCCGTCACACTGGGATGGAATGTTGTACTGAGACTCACCTGTGTCCCCAAGCCTGCCTGAAATGATTTACAAAAATATGACGTGAACTGGGCACCTCTATCGGAGATAATAGATATGGGAACACCATGAAGTCGCATAACTTCCCTGATATAAAGCCTAGCATAATCCTCAGTTGAGTAGGTAGTTCAGACCGGAAGAAAATGGGTTGATTTCACCATTCGATCAATAATAACCCAAATGGAATCACACCTCTGTGGAGTGCGAGGTAAACCTATAATAAAATCCATATTAATGATCTCCCACTTCCACATCGGTATTTCTATCTCCTGCAATAGCCCACTGGGCTTCTGGTGCTCAATCTTAACTTGTTGGCAACTCGAACACTGAGCGACGAACTCTGCTATGTCTTTCTTCATACCATCCCATCAATATAAACATCTGAGATCATGGTACATCTTTGTCGACCTTGGGTGAATAGAATAGCGGGCATAATGTGCCTCGCCCATAACCTGTCGCTGCAAACACGCAACATCAGGTACACACAACCTGCCCCTGAATAATAATATTCCATCGGAGGTAAGTTCAAACGAGGTTTTTCCCTTTTCAAGGGTTGTGTCTCTGTACTGAGCCAGAATAGAATCCTCATACTGACGCTGTTTAATCTCTTCTGTAATGAAATATTCAGCCATACCTCAAACAAAAACCCCAACATCTCCAGAATCAGCCAAACGAACTCCAAGACTAGCCAACTGATGAATATTGCGGACTATCTCTCTCTTCTCTGAAGGCGTATCTGCTAAACTACCCATGGAATTATGGCTAACTGCATCTGCCACCATATTAGCTTTTCCAGGATGGTAGAGAATCGGGCCTGCCCCTGAATAATCTACAACATTAGCTTTCCCAGGATGGTAGAGAATATCAACATCATAATCTTTCAGTAACTCTAGCCACCTCTGATGCCGCAATCTCAGCTCCTTCTGTTTAAAGATGCATTGGAGGCTCTTATGATTAGTATAAATATCAATGTAAACCCCATATAAATAATTTCTCCACATCTTCAGGGCATGAATCACCGCAGCTAGCTCCAAATTTTGAGTAGGATAATTCTTTTCATGTTTCCTAAGCCATCGGGAAGCACAAGCTATCTCCGGCATCATATCCACAGTTAGCCCATTTATCCTAGTTAGCAGTTCCAGCTCCGTATCAAGGTCATAATCGATATCGTCACTAGCATCAAGATTGTCACTATCATCAATATCGTCACTATCATTAATATCGATCTCATCAAGAAGAAAACCTTTAGACTTGTTATCCAGGAACTTGTTCAGAAATATCATAATAAAAGGAACATAGGAGTTTATCGCTAGGTATTTGACCAAATAGGATCATCCAGAACCTATCACTAAAATACCCCTAGAGGGGGATAAGTCTAACCAGAGCGAAAAGGGTTTTCCATGAGATAGGAAACGAAAACTATTTTTCCCACACGAAGTTTATGAATAAGTGATTGTTTGATAATGAGCAAGGAATATCCATCTTTCTGCTAAACAGGATGGATTGAACTCATAATTCATTAGATGTTTTTTATGGATATCAACTAAGTATCGTAAGTAAATTGCTCCCGGTTGTTTAATCATTTGATTCAATTATCGACTGCCTATCGTGCTGCATCAACACACACCCTAAACTAACACCAGAGGCATCAAATAGATCACATACCTTCACCCTGTTATGCTACATCAACACACATCTCAAACCAATACTAAAGGCATCACAATAAATCATATAGCCATCTGGACCTTTGGGAAGAGTCAGGACTGGAGCCGTAGTCAACTTCTCCTTCAGCAACTAGAAGCTATGCTCACAAGCATCAGACCACTGGAACTTCACTCCCTGTAACTGGTCAAATAAATTGTCAATCCTGGGGAGGGCGTATTTATTCTTTATCATTACCTTATTCAGCTGCCGAAAATCAATGCACATCCACAACGATCCATCTTTCTTCCTTACAAATAATAATGAAGCTCCCCAGGGTGATGTACTAGGTCGAATAACAACTTCTCCAATAGATCTCTCAACTGTTCTTTCAATTTCTTTAATTTTGCCGGTGCTATTCTGTATAGCCAATCCATACCCATAATCACATCGAACTCAGTTATATCTAACTCTACCAAATCGACCATAGTGCAGCGGCCACAAATAAATACTGAATAGTCTCTATAAACTCAACTGGCGATAATAGAATCCTCTACTGGTGTAGCTACCTCAAAAGGCCCTATCGACTCAGACTCTATGCCCATTTTATTAGTAACCAAAGGAGAAATATATGATAATATAGAACCAGGATCAATTAGTGCATACACATCTCGAGAAAAAAAACTAGTAATATACCTGTGATGACATGTGGCGACGCCTCTTGGTCCTACCGGCTGCCCAATGCATAAGTGTGGTTCGAAGGATCGCTAGACTCAGGAACTCCACCATGACCCCTACCTCGGCCTACTGATGCTGACATACCTCACTCCATAGGGCGCATAGCTACTGAGGAAGAAGATGAACCACTGGCAGACCCAGTAGACTGAGTTGAACCACTTGTACCACCCCTAACCGGATATTCTCTTATCTGGTGGACTTCACGGCCACACGTAAAGCAAGCACTGATGGTACAAAAGCACTCCCCGGTCTTCCACAGTAAGAACATAGAGGTCTGGGTGGTCTCGTCTGCCTGTTGGAGCCTCTGTCCAACTGTGAGCCTGAAACCCTAGAACTCGGGCCTGCCCCTGAATAATCTGCATCCTCTGATCTCCTGCTGGTGAACTGCAAGGGAGTACGCTATACTAACTGAGGAGAATGTCTACTCTATTGCTGCTGAGGCTGCTTGCCTCGAAAATGCCCTAAATACCCAGATGACCTGGCCCTCTTAGGCTGGCCCCTGTCATCGACCCTATCAGGCTGACGCCCCCTGTGCCGGTCCTCCATGACCTGGGCATGATCCTGAATATGGGCGATATCCATACCGGTCTGGGCTGCCATCACCAAGCAACTATCAATATAATACTGGTCCAACCCCACTATATACCGGTGCATTCGGTTAGTCATACTAGCAATATGTGTAGGCGCATATCTGGCTATCGAATTGAACTCCAAGCTGTACTCCCTGACTGTGCTGCTTTAATAGCAGGAATCTGTCTACTCTAACTTGCTCACCTTCGGAGGTAGAAAATAGGCCAGAAAAGCCTCAGTAAACTCGCCCCAAACGGTTAGAGGGGCACCCTCACCTCTGGACAGTATCCCCGACTCATACCAATTAGCTGCTACGTCGTGCATCTGGTAGGATGCCAACTCAACTGACTCTGTCTCAGATGCACTAATCAATAACAGGGTTCGCTGCATTTGTCAGACAAACTCATGAGGGTCCTCTGCGAGCCTGGACCCAAAGAACTCTGATGGGCTGCATGTCAGAAATCACGAGCCCTCAAACTGTCACGGCGACCCATCTAATCACCGCCTATGCCCTGTCTATAGGCCTACCCTGTTACCAGTCAGGTCAATAGCTGGATCGTCTCTCGCATGTCCCCAATCTCTACACCTTGCTGAGGGGCTGGAGGATCTAGTACTCGAACCTCGGGAGCTGGCGGTGTAGCTAAACTAGCTGTCGGGGGTGCAATATTGAGCTCACCCTGGGCACGAGCCATAGTAGTCCCCCGAGCTCGACTGGTCTCGCCTACTACTACAAAATTTCCCTTCTGGGCAGCTGTGGTCTTTCTTAGAGGCATCACTGAAAACAAAATATTTAGTCAGAAAGGAATCATCCTAATATACTACTATAGACTTGCCCTTCTGAGTAGCTGTGGTCTTTCTCGGAGGCATCATGGAAAACAAAACATTTGGTCAGAAAGGAATCATCCTAATAATGTAGCTCTATCGCATGATCTAAGATCAGAAAGAAAGAATGATATCCTAAATGTCCTGTAGCCTCTTGCTTATAGATGTGGTGCACGACATACCGATAAACAAGACTCTGCTAGACACAATCTGTGGACAATCCAAGGATGAATTACTCTGATACCAATTCTGTCATGACCCAACCCCATGGGCCATGACTAGTGCTCGGATTGGGCACCCAAACACAATCACAAAGCCGAGTTATAACAGATGACTTATATTTTAAAAAAATTTCAGCAGAGTTTCCTTTGTTTTACGGACTATCCCAAAATAACCCTGCATATCAACAGGGACCACAGAGAGTCAACATAACAACATATATACATATACAGGCTCACAAGGCCGCCATGGCGGGTAAAGCCGCCCAACATACACATCATGCAAGTTAAGTCAAACAAACTAGGCACAACCCACACATATATGTCCACAAACCTCTAAACATACCGACAAAATCATAGGACAGGATAGGGCCCCGTCGTACCCTTGAGTAAATATATACAAAGCAATGAACGAGAATATATACCAAAGGTAGGCTCTGAAGTAGGGGGAGCACTCCAAATAGCAGAAGGGTGTCCTAAGCTGGGGGGTTACCAAACTGTACGTCTGCACCTGCAGATATGAAATGCAGCCCCCAAAGAAGTGGGGTTAGTACAAAATACGTACCAAAAATGTTTACTTTCAGAATACAAATCATGCATAGGGCACAGGAAATATGGTCGCCTGCCCGTCAATAGCGCCATAACACAGCATAACACCAGAAAGTTTCAAATCTCTGAATCCCTATCACATATCACAACATAGCATAACACCAAACATAGCATAATGACAAACAAAAGCGGAACTCAGCCCTCGAGCGAGGAGCTCAGAGAACCGTAAACACAACATAACACTGGAGTATATCATAATACGCACGACAAACAACAGGCTCGGGAACCTGCAAATGATATCATAGTAGGCACGAGCGGAGTAGTAAGTAATCATAGGCATAGAATCATTGTCATAAATTCAAAAGATAAGTAAAGTAGCCATATTTGAAATTAGAATAACAATTATTACCTATTCTTTCAAAAGTCACCAAAATTACATAAAAGGGCATTGCGGGACCCATGAACAGTGGAGGGTCAACTGGCCCAACTTACGGAGAACATACTCATCCTAGATCATACAAACTCCTACGAGGAAAGAAAATGGGCTGATTTCGTCAGCGAACTGGCGCAACTTATGGAGAACATACTCATCCTAGATCATACAAACTCCTACGAGGAATTTCAAAGCAATCTGAGCCTTTCTGTAAAAGTTATGAACGTTTGTAGTTTTAAAATCGTTAAAGAATAACTTCTTTCAAAACTAATCAAATTTTGCATACACTTTGCAACTTATGAATTCCAAAAACATAAGAATCAATGTTATGACATATTAATGCAACAATACCAAGAAACAAATACGGATCAGACACATGCTCAAATTATAAGAATAAAGTTTCCTCGAGGGTCGTATCATAGCCTCTTTTAACTAAGGCATGCCAAAAAGGAAGGTTGCTTTACATACCTCAAGTGCTCTCTAATATAATCCACATGCAACCTTAATCCAACTTACTCTTTGGGTTGTACAAGGTCTACAAACAAGTCATAAAATGCCAACCAATTATCTAAAGATGTTTTAGGCATTAAATTCTAACTTTGCCCTTAATCCTACAAAAGTTTGGGAAGCATTTTCCCGGAAAATAGGCCACCCCGAGAATTCAACTCGGCCCAATTAATCAACAACAACAACAACAACCTAGCAACATCAATAATCAATTCGAAAGGAAATATAATAATAATAGCTCCCTTTCATCATTTAACAATATTCATAATTTCAACTGGCACACCAACATATACATATGGATGATTCTCAATCATCCTTCACCCTACAATGATCATAATATGCTAACTAGGCATCAATTCATAATTCCAACACAACACAACACTACACAACCCATACATACTCACATGGCCCCAAACATCTTCACACACAACTCACTTCCAACATTCCATATTTTATGATTTTCCTTCATTTTAACATGCTACAACATGCTTACAACCTTTACAACACATAAAACAAGATCAAATCTTACCCTTTTTTTTCAACTCCACAAATGGGCTAGGGTTTCCAAAAGTGAGAAAATAGAGGGCAAATCGCTCCAATGACACTTCCACGCTACTTAGGAACCTCAAATTAGGAGGTTTACATCAAGAAATAATTTTTGGAAAAACTAGACATGATTTTCAATTTTTCTTGTTCATGGCCGAATGCTTCATGAAGGTTTTCCTAACTTTTTGCTTCTTCTCTTTTATTTTTCTAAATGTTAAGATGATAAGAGAAAAAAAGTGATCATCTCCTATATATATAGAGTAAGACTAGACAAGGGTCCATGGCCCACTTCTTATGTTGTTCCAATTAAATATTAACACAAACTTATGTTGGCGCCACATAAATAGTTCATGATTTCCAACTTCTAAAAATTCCACTTTTTATCCTAAACTTTTCCTAATTGATCCAATAAAGGACATATGGTTTCTAACAGTCACCTAGCAATTGCACAAAGTTATTTATTTGGTCCTTGATCTTCAACTTCTTAGATCTTGGGAAATATCTTTCAAAAAATACTCTCTGAAGCTCTACCAAACTTGTAATAGTTCCTGGAGGAAGCTCGGACAATTACGCAGCTACATTACAAGACAATGATAGTGGAAACACTCTTGAACTAATAACATCAAGAGAAAGAATTTGTGTCCCCATGATACTCTTGCAAACAAACACCATATTTTGGAGATGACGGTGGGGATCCTCTGAAGGTAGCCCTGTGAGCATTTGGAGCAATCCACTCGATACTGTGAACTTAGTATTTGCCGGTAAAAGAGATAGTACTATAGCACCTGTAACGTCCATATCCAAAGGGTTTAATCAATACTAATTCCATCCATAAGCATTTTCATTGAAGTCCCTAAGTTGTGGCATGTTACCCCTCAGCAGTGGATTCTTCTCTCTTCCTATATCCTCATTCATATTCATTTCCTCCTCAACCTTGATATCCTCATTGACATTAGCCATTCTTCTAATGAGTCAATGGATCTCCAAATTGATCAGAGCTAAGGGATTGCCTTGGCTCGTTATGTTGACATACAACCTAGTACACCCTGCAGGTAAAATCAAATAACAAAAATAAAAACAAAAGTAAAATACAAGAGATTCTAAAAATGAACACTAAAACTAACAATAGTGAACTCAAGTCAAAACCTAGCCATATTCCCTAGAAATAGTGCAAGCA
>DF362411.1:14732-42571 GCA_000787875.1 Solanum virginianum | reverse complement strand
TAGAATTGAATTTTTTCTCCACTTGTAAATACATAATGAAAGATTTAATATCCTTGGTCTTGTAGTGTACACTTGTACAAGTAATTATCCCCAAGCTCGTAAACCCCTATATACAAAGATTCCAACTTAAATTCCCAAATTCCTCAAAAGTGCATTTAAGTGTCAAACACCCTGAAAATGGCACTAGTGATCTCAAATGTTCACCATGGTACCAAAATATGAATATATGGGTTCTAACACCATATATTCCACGTACTGACGCCACTCGGTGCTACATCATTTTATGATGTAGATACAGGGGTTAGAGATCATGAACAAATGCATCATTGAGGATCTAGGACGCTCAGCTGATTGGTGAGCCTCCCCTATTCCAGAGGATTCATTTTATTGATTTCATTTTACTTTAGAGTTAGACTTGATTAGATTTACTTTGATTGAGGTAGTCATGGGCCTGTCATTGGCGCCACTCGATAGTGATAGAGTCTTCATAGACTAGAGTCAGATGTTGATTGTTATGACTTGTTTAGCTTGTTCTTTCTACTAGCCTTTCACTTATTATACTACTTTGAGATTAGAGAGATGTGCCCATTTACATTCTTTATGTCTTCTACTAATTTGTAGAGTTTATTGATTGAACGATCATGATGAGGCCATGTGGTTCACTTGGGGACTAGCAAAAGTCTTTGGGTGCCACCCACGTCTTGGGTACCCTCATGGGGTGTGACGAATATGGTATCAAAGCACGAGTTCAAGTGTCCTAGGGAGTCTATGAACCTTGTCTAGTAGAGTCCTTGTAATTGGCGTGAAGAGCTCTACATCTATAATTTGAAGGCTATAGGACATTTAGGAATTGTTTCTCCTCTTTCATGTTCTAAACGTGATATAGTGTTATGATCTATGAAAAGTCCTTTTCTAATTCATGGTTTACGTGTTGCAGAGTTGTGAGCTCACCTCCCAGAAGAGGCATTAGTGGTAGAGGATTTTTCGCGAGATAGAATGTTAACCCACCTGAGCCTCAAAGATATAAGGAGCCTGTGGCACTGTCTCTGTTGAACAACCCCTGCAAGATGAGGTCTCCAATGTTGAGCTACGCCAGGCTATTCAAACTTTAGCCTAGGCTGTCACAGCACCTGCTGCGAGACAAAGAGCAGGTAGACAAAATGCATATGACACATCTAGAGTTCGAGAATTCAAAAGGATGAATCCGCCTGAGTTCACACGGTTTGCATCCATTGAGGATCCTAAGAACTATGTGGAGGAGGTCCAGAAAGTGTTCCAAGTGATACATGTGCTGATGCAGATAGGGTTGAACTAGCTGCTTGCCAACTCAAGAGTGAGGCCATACTTTGGTTCGACCCATGGAAGAAAGGTAAAGGAGAGGATGCCACAGTCCTGACATGGGCAATATTTGAGGATGCTTTCTTGGGGTGCTTCTTCCCTAGAGAACGAAGAGAGGCTAAGGTAAGATAGTTCTTGAACTTGAAACAGGGCTCTATGACTGTGCAAAATTATAAGTTGAAGTTTACTCAACTGTCTTGATATGCCCTGGACATGGTTGCTAATATGAGGGGGAGAATGAGAATATATGTGGATAGGTTGAATAGAGGGCTAAAATGAGATGGGAGAAGAGAAATGCTTGTGAGTGATATGAATATTAAAAGATTGATAACCTTTGTACAATAAGCTGATAAGGAGAGACAACATGATACAGAGGAGTTTAGAAGTAAGAAAGCTAAAGCATCCTGCCAAGAGGTTGGAAAAAAGGGGAATGGGAATAGGTTTCAGTCAGGGCCAGCACAATTATTTGTTAATGCACCTGCGCCTAGAATCAGGAATGGTCAGAGGTCCTAGAATGTTGGAGCACGTGGATCTCAGTCATAAGCCAGTGTGGCTTAAGGCTCACTAGGTAAGCTAGCATGTGGTACGTGTAGTAAATTACAATTGGGAAAATATCGTGAGGGGAGTGATGTATGCTACAAGTGTGGCCAAGTGGGTCACTATCATAGAGATTGTCCAAAGTGCGATGACCAATCTCAATCTACTATACTTACCCTGCCAGTCAGAAGGAACCAGAGAAGTACAACATCAGGCACAAGCAGAGCCACAAACTATTTGTATACCATCGGTAGTGCCATGATCAGGATAACTCCCCAGATATTGTGACAGGTATGATTCGAATCTTTCTCTTGATTGTTATGTTTTGATGGATCCTGGTGCCACATTATCTTTTGTAACTTCTTATGTGGCTGATAAATTTGATAAAACCCCTGAGAGTCTTCTTGAACCCTTTGATGTTTCTACTCTAGTGGGTGAGTATATTAGAGCTGAGAGAGTCTATAGAGCTTGTGTAGTGTCCATTCATCATAAGGATACTATCATTGATTTGGTTGAGTTAGAGATGACTGATTTCGATATGATCCTTGGCATTGATTGGCTTCATGCTTGTTATGCCACTGTTGATCGTAGAGCCTGATCCATTAAACTCTTATTTTCGAATGAACCAATTCTAGAGTGAAAGAATGATTCTGTTGCACCTAGAGGAAAGTTTACCTCCTATCTTAGAGCCAGAAAACTGATTTCCAAAGGTTGTATCTATCACCTTGTGAGGGTTAACTCTGATGATGTTGAGTCTCCTACTCTTGAGTCAGTCCCAATTATGAATGAGTTTTCGAAAGTGTTTCCTGAAGATCTGCCCAGAGTCCCTCCTGATAGGGAGATTGATATTGGGATTGATGTTCTTTCTAATACCCAGCCTATCTTGATTCCACCTTATAGGATGGCCCCAGTTGAGTTGAATGAGTTTTAAGAACAATTGAAAGATTTGTTAGAGAAGAGCTTTATAAGGCTGAGTGTCTCTCTTTGGGGTGCTCCTATCCTATTCCTGTGAAAGAAATATGGGTCCCTCAGAATGTGTATTGACTATAGGCAACTGTATAAGGTTACAATGAAGAATAAATATCCTCTCCCAAGGCTAGATGATTTGTTTGATCAACTTTAGGGTGCCTCTTGTTTCTCGAAGATAGACCTCCGATCTAGCTACCATTAGTTGAAAGTGAGGGAATGTGATATTCCAAAGACAACCTTTAGAACTAGATATGACCATTTTGAGTTCTTGGTCATGTCCTTTGGATTGACGAATGCACCTGTAGCCTTCATGGACTTGATGAATAGTGTATTCAAACGGTATCTTGATATGTTTGTGATTGTGTTCATCGATGATATTTAAGTGTATTTAAGAGATGAGGAAGAGTATAATAATTACCTCAGAATTGTCCTTCAAATACTTAAGGACCATGAGTGGTATGTGAAATTATCGACCTTGGCCATGTTATCTCTGGTGATGATATTCGAGTGGATGCTCAAAAGATTGAAGCGATTAGGAACTGGCCCAGATCGACCTCTTTGACTGACATAAGAAGCTTCTTGGGGTTGGCAGGCTACTACCGCCGATTTGTTGATGAATTTTCTTACCTATCCATACCATTGACTAATTTGACTCAGAAAAAAGGTCAACTTTCAGTGGTCCAATGAATGTGAGAAAAGTTTCCAAGAGTTGAAAATGAGATTGACTATTGCACCAGTTTTGACTTTGCCCAATGGGACAAAAGATTTAGTAATCTATTATTATGCTTAGAGAGTTGGATTGGGATGTGTGCTGATGCAGAGAGGGAAAGTGATAGCCTATGCTTCTAGACAACTTAAAATTCATGAGAGGAACTATCCAACCCATGATCTTAATTTGGCAGCGGTGGTGTTTGCACATAAAATTTGGTGTCACTACTTGCATGGACTGCATGTGGATATGTTCACCGATCGTAAGAGCTTGCAGTATGTCTTTAGTCAGAAAGAGCTTAACCTCCAACAAAGGAGATGGTTGGAGTTGCTTAAGGATTATGACAGGAGCATTCTCTACCATCCAGGTAAAGCTAACATTGTTGCTGAAGCTCTTAGCAGGTTGTCAATGGGTAGCACAACCCACGTTAAGGAAGAAAAGAAGGAATTAGCTAAAGAAGTACATCGATTATCTCTATTAGAAGTTGAACTTGAGGAGAATTATGAGGAGGAGGTAATGTTCAGAACAGGTCTACTTCATCCTTAGTTGCAGAGGTCCAAGAAAAGCAAGACCAAGATCCTATCATACTCCAATTGAAAGAGGTTGTCCACGAACAAAAAGTGATGATCTTCTCCAAAGGGAGAGATGAAGTGCTGAGATGCCAGAGTAGATTGTGTATCCTAGATGTTGATGGTGTTTAAGAAAGAAATATGGTTGAAGCTCATAGCTCTAGATATTCCATTCATCTTGCCACTACCAAGATGTACAATGGCTTGAGAGAAATCTATTAGCGAAGTGGAATGAAGAGGGATATTGGTAAGTTTGTTTCAAAGTACTTGATTTTCCAGCAAGCAAATCCCCGAATGGAAGTGGGAAATGATCAATATAGACTTTATTACTGGTCTACTGAGGTCTTGAAAGCAACATGATTCGATTTAGGTGATAGTGGGTAGGATGACCAAATCAGCTCACTTCTTAGTAGTTAAGACAACTAATACCACGGAGGAGTATGCCAAGTTATACATCTAAGAGAATATGAGGTTTCTTGGGGTTCCCTTTTCCATTATCTTAGATAGAGGAGCTCAATTCACCTCCTAATTTTGGATATCTTTCCAAAAAAAATTGGGTACGAAAGTTTATTTAGGTACAACCTTTCATCCACAGATAGATGGTCAGGCAGAACATACTATTTAGACGTTAGAGGATATGTTAAGAGCCTATGTTCTTGATTTCAAAGGAAATTGGTATGATCACCTACCATTGATTGAATTTTCATATAACAATAGTTATCATGTAAGCATCATATGGCTCCCTATAAAGCTTTGTACGGGAAGAGATATAGGTCACCAATTAGGTAGTTTGAGGTTGGAGAAGCGGAGTTTATAGGGCCTGATCTTATCCATCAATCAATGGAGAAAGTTAAGGTCATGAAGGATACCGCACAAAGTCGCCATAAATCCTACACCGACATGAGGAGAAGAGACTTAGAGTTTGAGGTGAATGATTGGGTATACTTGAAAATGTCACCGATGAAGGGTATCATGAGATTCAGAAAGAAGGGCAAAACTGCGTCCTCATTATATTAGACCTTATCAGATTGTGAATAGGATTGGGAAGATTATTTATGAGTTAGATTTACATTTTAAGTTAGACGGTATTCACCCAGTGTTCCACATATCGATGTTGAAGAAGTGCTTGGAAGATCCTTCCTTAGTGATCCCTATTGAGAGTGTTGGAGTGAAGGATAGCTTGTCCTACAAAGTGATTTCAGTCAAAATCCTTAATCGTCAGATTCGCAAGTTGAGAACCAAAGGGATAGCCTTAGTCAAAGTCCCGTGGAGAAATCAATTCATTGAGGAAGCCATATGAAAAGCTGAGGAAGAGATGAAAGCAAAGTATCTGCACCTATTCATGCCTAATGATGAGAATATTGAAGGTAATTTCCTTACCCCTAACTAAATTGATTATCTTTTCTTGAGTTGATTGTCTATTCTTGAGCCCGAAGAGAGTTGATTGATGATTGAGAAAGAATCGAGAGTTTGATTGACAAATGTGAATGTTGAGATGAGTTTTGAGTCTATTTGTGTCTTGATATCCACCTTTGCTCATCATTCAAGGATGAATGATCTCAAGGCGGAGATGATGTAACACCCGATAAAATTATCAAAATACACCTAGAGTAGAGATGTGCGCATAATGCGTCTTCCTATGTTCTGTTCGCAAATTCAAGACTGAATTTTCCTTGAGCATGAAAACTTAAGTGGGAAAATAATCTCAGTCGATTTTTAGAGTCACAGGATCAAAAGATAATTTTTTAGTCCGAAATGAAAACCAGTGTTGATGTGCGACGGAGGCATGTCTCGCCCTTATCACGTACAGGCACTTATATTTTTAAAAAAATTTTTTTGATGGAGATTGGAAAACTCATTCAAAAATACTTTTGGAAAAAATACAGCAGTGTGCGACGGGTCCGTGTCTCGGACCCACTTTCTCGAAGTGAAACCTTTTCTTCAAATTTGTGAGGGGCATTTCAGATAATTTTCAATCCCTTCTAAACTCAAAACATAATCAAAATAGGTCATTTTGAGTGTAAAAAGGGTCAAAAACCCCATTCCTAAGTCATTCTAAGTTCTTGAAAGAGACTACGACTTGAAAGAAGTGAAGGAGAGCGTAATATCGAAGAATTCAAAGAGGATTCTTGAGATATTGATTGTCAAAGCTCCATATCAGTTATGTAAAGTTAAACTAAAAGCATGAGATTATTCTCTCATGTGCCCTATATATGGTCTTAAAATAAGAGTTAAAAGTTATTGAGTCTACATACATGATTCTTGATTATTTTCTTGAGAAATTATACTTATTACATGTATTTTCATATATTGATGATCATCATAAACATGTTTTCTTGAATCGAATACTTTTTCATAAGATATTGTATAAACCCTATATGTTAACTTTTGAAAGCATGCTTTAAGAAGATAGAGATTGAGTCTAGAGCCTTGATTGGGAATGTCAATTATGATTGTGATTATGAGGTGAGAATGATGACGAATTGATAGAACTTGATAGTATATGAGTCTCCATAAATGAACTCTAATATTTTGTCTATTTGATTATTTTCTAATGATTGTTCTAAGCCTTGAGCTATTGATTGAGATGTTGATTGATGAGATGATGAGAGTCTCTATGAGATTGATTGAATGACGAGTGCCTCCATGGGACTGATTTGAGATGATTTGATTGGATGGATTATCTTATGAGTGAATCATCTTGGGAGTAGTATTGATCACTGAAAGAGTAAGAGTTAATCCTACTCGCACTCATCAAACTACGTAGCCAAGCAAAGGTGAAGATTACGACTGTCACATCACATTATGTTGAGGTCCCCTCTGATTAGAAGTCCCTGAAATAATAGAGGACTTGTGGATTGCTGACTCTATTTTGGACTAGTCCATTAAGGTTTCGATTTGTTCTCTACCTGGTAAGTACTTAATGGTTGTAGTAACATAAGCGTGATTGTTGTACAATCACTGGCTCATGAGTGATTGTTATCACATAAGAGAAACTCTCGAAAAATTATCACCTTGAATACTTTGAGTCGAGATGAGATGTGATAAGATGAGTTGAGTTGAGTCCCTTTGAGATGAGTCTGATTCGATTGATGAGGTTTGATTGGTTGATGGGTCACTTGTCTACTCTTTATTCTTGCTTTAGATAGAAATTGGACATGTTGATTTGTTATTATTCTTGAGTTGATTGATGTTTCATATTATTCTACCTGTTTCAACTTCATTAAGCTATGCCATTCGGCGCTGCATTATTTTATGATGCAGATACAGGGCTTAATGATCATCAATAGGCACATCATAGATGATGTATGATGTTCAATGATTGGTGAGCCTCCCCTACTCCGGAGGATTCATTTTATTTATTTCATCTTGCTTTAGAGTTAGACTTGATTAGCTTTACTTTAATTGAGGCAGTCATGTGTATGTCATTGGCACCACTTGATAGTGATAGAAACTTCATAGATGAGAGTCGGATGTTGATTGTTATGACTTGTTGCGCTAGTTCTTTCTACTAGCATTTCACTTATTAAAATATTTTGAGATTACATAGATGTGCTTATTTACATTCTTTATGTCTTTCACTTATTTGTAGAGTTTATTGATTGGACGATCATGATGAGGCCAAGTGGTTCGCTTGGTATAATACCCCCCAAGTTGTGAGATTAGAACGAAACCTTCAAACTAAAACTAAGTTCATTTTCAAGCCTTCAATTTAAACTTATTTATATGTTTTAGGGTAATCATGAGTCTCTTACATCAAGCCAAGTTCAAATTTATTCCATTGGCTAAGGTTTTTCATATGTTTTGGTAGAAAGGTTAATTTTAAATGATCATATCTCTTAGAACAAAATGAATTGGGTATCCTACAACCTACCAAATTAAAACTCTTTGAGTTAGCTTTCCAACGCATCTGGCTTCACGTCATTAGAAGTTCAAATGAAGAAGTTATAGTCATTTTCGTAAGACCCTTCTGTGTAGTGTTGCCACACGGGCACCCATACGGGCCATGTGACATATTAGGGACCGTATGGGTGGCCTTAAACTGGAAAAGACCATTTTTGGCCTATGTATTGGAGTACAACTAGTGATACTAGACATGTGGCTTGCCACAGACCGTGAGGTTGACCGTATAGCCTTCTAAGTTGAGAAAAATTTCAAAGTTGGTGCCATGGCCATTTGTATGTACCTTGGTATGCCTCACTAGCTGTGAGACCAGCTATGGTACTCCCCTCTATCGAAAACTTTTCAAGTGTTGAGGTACGGGCATCCACAAAGACTGTGGGGCTCTACACGATGCGTGGTGCCCTCTGTAGAAGTGAACTTTCTCTAAACTTTTTCAAGTATTGAAGTCAAGTTCCCACTTCTAAAAATCTGTCTAAGAATGGGTATATGGCTAGGTACACGGACTGTGTAGTGCCATATGGGCCGTGTACCCTCAAGTATAGTAGCCATGGGAAATTTTTTTATCCGTTTCATTAATGGTATTTTTGTAAATTTAATTTATTCTAATGACTTTTTGGGACTTCCTATGCTAATCCTAAGATTTCCTAATAACCTAAAACCCTACTCAAATTATTCAATTCATTCTCTCATTCTACACTCACTCTAAAACTCCTCTCAAGAACACTTATGAGATTCAAGCTTGGGGATTCAAGACTAACTCAAATCTTCTTTAAATTCTCTTGGGTTTTATCCATTGGATCTAGGTATGTGGGTTTGATCTTTAGCTCCTTTCAACCAAAGAGACCCAAAACCTTTCTAGCACTTTTCATGAATTTTGCTTACTTTAATTTGGGGTTTTGAATCTTATGATTTCTAAAATTCGATTAGTGTATGGCTAATACTTATTTGATGACATTAAGTTGATTTAAACTATATTATGGTGAATTACATTGGATTTATGAAATTATAAATATGCATAGCCCTTTTTAAGACATGTTTATGCATGGGTGATTATATTATGATCTTAAAGGAGGATTTAATTATGATTTCACTTGTACTTCATATTATATTGTTCATTTTAGATTGAATCTTTATTACCCATGTTTTCCTCACATCATTTGTAACATTTACATTCATGACATTAAATTATTTTAGAAATTATGAAGTGGGTTAAACCCAATCATGCTAAGTATATGATTTTGACAAGATATTGGTTATGACAAGTGTTCTTATTATATGTTATGAGTTCCCAAGCATGTATTAAACTCATGAAGAGATTCCATGATCTACAAGTGAATTGTTGAGCTCTTACTCTATGATATGTTCTCATGTGAATTGTGAAGCCTACTAGAAGCGATCATGAATCATGTTGTATGTCTCACCCTCTAGTACAAGGCAAATGTCTACATGAAGGGGTCATGAACCATGTTATATACCTCACCCTCATGTACAACTTAATACCATGTATCATCCATTACCTACTAGAAGGGGTCATGACCCATGCTATATACCTCGCCCTCTAGTAATAGTATTTGGTTGAGCTATTCATGTCACTAATTGTGTTGAACAAGTTATGCAAGTATCATTATTTTCAAGTATGTTTTATCCTAAGCATTGATGATTCATGTAATATTGAGCTTATGTCTGCGATTTGATTACCTACATGCATGTTTTAACTCAAGCATTGATAATACATGTCATATTGAGATTATATCTATTGATTATGATTATACATCTAGAATATTATGGCTTATGTCGTTGTTGCATTGCACCCCGCATACTTAGTACATTCCAAGTACTAATGCATACTCTATGCTTACATGATGTCACCATGTAGGAATTAAATTCTCAATGACAAATTGATCCTCCTCCCCCACGTGGCTAGTCGAATAGTGGAAATTAGCTTTTGGTGATTCCTTATATCTAGGGACAATATCTATTTTCTTTCGTGTTTATGTTAAGACTTTATTATGTATATTTTGGATACTTGTCTATGAGGGTGAGTCCGGGAGGTGTCTTGGCCCCTATTTCATCTACTAGTACAGATGTTGTTGGATATTGAGATATTTTTTATTATTGAGCTTGAATCCTATTATGCTTATGCTATTATGGAAGAATCCCTTAGTCCCGCTTCCTATATGCTCTATTATTACTTTTTAGTTATCTTATTTTACTTCTGCAACCAAGGATATTTATGTGATACGCTTAGAGGTTTGTTTGGGGTTCCTTCGGGTTTTCCTATTCGCCGTGTCATGTCTAGGCCCTAGGCTTAGGTCATGGCAAGTTTGGTATCAGAACACTAGATTGTTAATGGTACTTGGGAACCCAACTCACTGCATCTAGTAGAGTCTTGTTCATGGTTGTGAAGCACGCCAAAATTATGAATAAGAGGCTATGAGCTGTTTTAGGAAATGTTTCACTTCTTCATGATCTATGTCGTATTTTAGGTGTAAAGATAAGGCTTCCTCCCTAAAAAACACTCTTTTCTCTTTTAGATCATGCCACTACAAAAAGGGATGACATGGAGAGCCCACACACCCGAGAAGGGTCCGACTCATCAAGCTCTTCAAGGAGAAGGGGCTACACAAGTTGAGTTTCGGAATGCTATCACCATGTTGGCACATACTATGACCAATCAATTAAATCAAGGGGCCCAAGCTCCTCATGCTCCTACTCCAGCCTCAAAGGTGAGGGACTTTGTAAGGATGAACCCTCTAGAGTTTCATCGTTCGGAACTGGAAGAGGATCCCCAAGAGTTTATTGATGAGGTGTATAAGGTGCTTGCAATTATGGGGGTGACTTACAAAGAGGAAGCAGAACTTGTAGCTTACCAACTCAAAGGTGTTGCTCAAACTTGGTCTGCTCAATGGAAATTGGAGAGGCAAAATAATGATGCCATTCCTTGGAAGGAATTCAAGGTTCCTCAATTTCTTCTTCCCTATTGAGTTGAGAGAGGCAAAGATGATGGAATTTATGAATCTCAAGCAGGGCTTTATGAGTGTGAGAGAGTATTCCCTTAAATTTAACAAGCTCTTAAACTATGTTGCTCATTTGGTTGACGATCCTAGGGCAAGAATGAACAAGTTTGTGTCGGGGTTGTTCGATTTGGTGAATGAAGAGTGTTGCACTGCTATGCTTATGGGTGACATGGACTTATCTTAACTCATGACCTACACAAACAACTTGAAGGGGAGGAGATTAGAAAGAGGAGAAGTAAAGAGTCTAAGAGGGCTCGGTTTGATGGTGGCTTCCAAGGTGCTAAGGATGGTTGTTTCTAACAAGGTCATAAATTTCAAGGCCAAGGATCCTCTAGTGCTCCAAACAAGAGGTTTTCTAATGATAGGGTGTCTAACCCAAGGTTTCAAGGTGGCAATGGTGGGATGAATAATCCCAGGTGCTAAAAGTATGGGAGGAATCATAGTGGAAAATACTTGAGGGATTCAAATGTTTGCTTTGGGTGTGGGAGAGTAGGCCACAAGCTTGTTGATTGCCCTTTTTCTGAAAACAAGGGCAAGGATGGTCATCCTCAAGGACAAGGTGACCATGTTGATCAAAGGGCCTAAGGTGGCCAACACAGGGGTGCTCCACATCATTATCGGTTTTATACTCTTCAAGGGAGGCAAGGCGTTGATGAGGTGCCCAATGTTGTTACCGATTTGTTGATGGTTTTTTATTATAATATGTATGCTTTATTAGATGTAGGTGCCACTCTTTCCTTCATTACTCCTTTTGTTCCTACTATTCTTCATGTGCGCTCTGAATTGTTGTGTGAACCCTATGAGGTGTCTACCCCTATTGGTGAGTCTATTATGGCTAGGAAAGTCTATAGGGGTTGTCCCATGTCTATATTGCATAAAGTCTTGCCTTGTGATTTCGTTGAACTTGACATGGTGGATTTTGACATTATTTTTGGGATGGATTGGTTATATGCATATCACGCTTCTATTGATTGTAGAACCCATAAAGTTACATTCCAAATTCCTAATGAACCCATCTTTGAGTGAGAATTTCATGACTCAGTGGTTAAGGGTAGGTTCATCTCTTGTCTTAAGGCTCGAACATTGATTTCTAAGGGTTGCATATACCATCTTGTAAGGGTTAGGAATGTTGAGTCTAATGTTCTCCCTATTAAGTCAGTTCTGATGGTCAATAAGTTTCTCGATGTCTTTCCCAATGAGCTTCCTGATGTTCCCCTCAAAAGGAAAATAGACTTTGGTATAGATCTCCTCCTTGATACACAACCTATTTCTATTCCTCCTTACCATATGGCCCCGGCAGAGGTAAAGGAGTTGAAGGACCAACTGAAGGATTTGTTGGAGAAGGGGTTTATAAGGCCTAGTAAGTCATATTGGGGTGGATCAGTGTTCTTTGTGAAAAATAAAGATGGCTCACTTAGAATTGCATCAACTACCAACGACTCAATAAGGTCACAATAAGAACAAGTATCCTCTACCAATGATAGATGACCTATTTGATCAACTACAAGGGGCTAGTCATTTTTCTAAGATTGATCTTCGGTCCGAATACCACAAGTGAGTGTATAGGAGTGTGATATTCCTAAAATAAATTTCTGTACTATGGGCATATTGAATTTGTGGTGAGGTTATTTGGATTAACTAATGCACTTACGGTATTTATAGATCTCATGAATAGGGTCGTTAAACCCTACCTTGATATTTTCATGATAGTCTTCATAGATGATATATTGATTTATTCCCTAAGTAAAGAAGAACATGTGAGTCATTTGAGGGTGGTGTTGCAAATTTTAAGGGATGCGAAATTATTTGCTAAATTTGATAAATGTGAATTTTGGTTGAAAGAGGTTGCATTCCTAGGGCATATTGTGTTGGGTGATGGGAATAAAGTGGACCGTAAGAATTCAGAAGTGATAAGAAATTGGCCTAGGCCCTTGACTCTGATGGATATTAGTAGTTTCTTGGGTTTAGCAGGGTACTAACGGAGATTTGTGAATGGTTTCTCCTCAATTACTTCCCTTATGACAAAATTGACACAAAAGAAGACAATTTTTTGGACTGATGAATGTGAAAGGAGTTTTCAAACTTTGAAGGACAAGCTTATCTCTGCTCCTATTTTGGCTTTATCGAAAGGGTTTGTTGTTTATTGTGATGCCTCAAGGATTGATTTGGGATGTGTATTGATGCAAAATAGCAAGGTAATAAAGGTGCATGAGCGTAATTATCCCATCCATGATCTTGAATTAGTGACTGTGGTGTTTCCTTTGCAGCGTCATTATTTGTATGGGGTTTATGTAAACATATTTATTGACTACAAGAGTCTCCAATATGTGTTCACACAAAGGGATCTTAATTTGAGACAAAGAAGGTGGTTAGAACTCCTTATGGATTATGACATGAGTGTGCACTATCATCACGGAAAGGCTAATGTTGTGGCCGATGCCTTAAGTAGAGTGTCCATGGGAAGTATAACTTACATTGATGAGGGCATTAAAGAGGTGGCTAGAGAAGTTCATCGGCTAGCTAGGTTGGGGGTTAGGTTGAATGAAGTTGATAATGGAGGTATGGTAGTTATTAATGGATCCAAATCTTCTTTGATTGAAGAGGTCAAATCTAAACAAGACCTTGACCCCGCCTTGCTAGAATTGAAAGCTTCGATGAAGGATGGTAAAGTGGAGGTTTTCTCCTATGAGGTAGATGGTGTCCTTATGTACCAAGGTAGACTATATGTGCCTAACGTTGATGACTTGAAAGAGTTGATTTTGAAAGAGGCACATTATTCGTCCTACTCTATTCACCCTGGTTCCACGAAAATGTATAGTGACTCGAGGGAGGTTTATTGGTGGGGTGGTATGAAAAAGGATATTGCCAAGTTTGTAGCTAGTTGTCATAATTTCCAATAAGTGAAAGACGAACATCAAAGGCCGGGTGGCCTTGCCCAAGACATAGAAATTCCTACTTGGAAGTGGTAAGAGATCAATATAGATTATGTGATTGGTTTGCTAAATACTAGGAGGCACTTTGATTCTATTTGGGTTGTCGTTGATAAGATGACAAAGTTGGCTCACTTTTTACCTGCTAAAACTACTTATGGTGCCGAGGATTATGCAAATCTATACATTTATGAGTTGGTTAGGTTGCATGGGTACCGTTGTCTATTATTTCGGATCGTGGTACTCAATTCACTTCGAAAGGATCTCAAAACCAAGGTCAAGCTTAGCACAACTTGTCATCCTCAAATGGATGATCAAGCTGAAAGGACAATTCAAACTCTTGAGGATATGCTTAGTGCTTGTGTTTTGGAGTTCAAGGGTAGTTGGGATGAACATTTTCTACTCATTGAGTTTTCTTATAACAATAGCTACCATTCTAGCATTGACATAACTCCTTTTGAAGCTTTATATGGTAAACATTGTATATCCTCGATTGGGTGTTTTGATGTGGGGGAAATGGCTTTATTAGGCCCGAATTTAGTTATGGAAGCTTTGAAAAAGGTGAGGTTGATAAGATAGAGATTGAAGATGGCTCAAAGTAGGCAAAAGTCCTACTCCAATGTGAGGAGGAGAGACCTTGAGTTTAATATTGGTGATTGGGTATACTTGATGGTCTCAACGATAAAGGGTGTGATCTGGTTGGCAAGAAAGGAAAATTAAGCCCAAGGTTTGTGGGACCTTATAGGATTTTGAGAAGAATTGGTAAGGTTACCTATTTTTGGAGTTGCCTACGAATATGAGTATGGTTCATCTAGTCTTTCATGTGTTTGTGTTGACCCAAGTGCTAAGTACCCTTGGAGGTTACGTAGTGGAGGATAACTTGACCTATGAGGAGGCACCGGTAGAAATATTGGATAGGTAAGTGAAGAGGTTAAGAAACAAAGATATGGCATCCGTGAAAGTCCTTTGGAGGAATCATCAAGTTGAAAGTGTCACTTGAGAAGCCGAAGTGGATATGAAAAAGCAATACCTATACCTCTTCCATTCTACTTAAGCCAAAGGTATTAGGTTCTTCCTATTCCAAGTGACCTAAATTCTTCCACTCTTGCATTTTATGACATTACATGCATACATGTGCACGAAAATGAATTTTTAAGATGTTTTGAGTGATTTGAATATATTTGATACAAGTTTTAATAACTTTATGACTTTCAAGTGATGAAATAAGTATTGTATCTTGTGTTTGAATGTTTTAAGATCAAGTCAAGTCCTTTCAAGCTAGTTTGTTTCTCATTCGAGGACAAATTATCTTAAGGGGGGAGAATGTAATACCCCGCAAGTTGTAAGATTGGAATGGAACCTTCAAACTCAAACTAAGTTCATTTTTAAGCCTTTAATCCAAGCATAATTATGTGCTTTAGGGTCATCATGAGTCTCTTACATCAAGCCAAGTTTAAATTTATTCCATTGGCTATATTTTTCATATATTTTGGTAGAAGGTTTAACTTTAAATGATCATATCTCTTAGAACAAAATGAATAGGTGTCCTACGACCTACCAAATTGAAGCTCTTTGAGTAGCTTTCCAACGCATCTGGTTTCACCTGATTAGGAGTTCAGATGATGAAGTTATGACCATTTTTGTAAGACCCTCTTGTGCAGTGTTGCCACACGAGAACCCATACGGGCTGTGTGGCATCTCAAGGGTTGTGCGGGTGGCCTTAAACTGGAAATGACCATTTTTTTCCTAAGTATTATGGTATGGCCAGTGGTACTGGCCATGAGGTTGACCGTATAGCCTTCTAAGTTGGGAAAAATTGCAAGGTTGGTGCCACGGCCCTTTGTACGAACCATGGTAGGCCTCACTAGCTGTGAGACCAGCTGTGGTGCTCCCATCCATCGAAATTTCTTCAAGTGTTAAGGTATGTGCATCCACATGGACCGTGGGTCTCCCTGTGGTGCACTTTGTATAGGTGAACTTCGCCTAAATCTTTCTAAGTGTTGAAGTCAAGTTCCAACTTCCAAGCATCTATTTAAGTATGGGTATATGGCCAGGTACACGGACCGTGTAGTGCTACACAGGCCATGTACCCTCAAGTATAGTGGCCACAGGAAATTTTTTCATACGTCTCATTAATGGTATTTTCGTAAATTTAATTTATTCCATTGACTTTTTGGGACTTCCTATACTATCCTAAGGTTTACTAATAACCTAAAACCCTACTCAGATTACTCAATTCATTCTCTCATCCTACACTCACTCAAAAACTCCTCTCAAGAACAATTGTGAGATTCCAGCTTAGAGATTCAAGTCTAACTCAAATCTTCTTCAAAGTTTCTTGGGTTTTGTCCATTGGGTCTAGGTATGTGGGTTTGATTTTTGGCTCCTTTCGACCAAATAGACCCAAAACCTTTTCTATCACTTTTCATGAATTTTGCTCACTTTAATTTGTGATTTTGAATCTTATGATTTCTTAAATTCAATTAGTGTATGAGTTATACTTATTTGATGACTTTAAGTTGATTTAAATTATATTTTGGTGAATTACATTGAGTTTATAAAATTATGAATATGCACGTCCCTTTTCAAGACTTGTTCATACATGGGTGATTATACTATGATCTTAAGATGAGGATTTAATTATGATTTCACTTGTACTTCATATTATATTATTGATTTTAGATTTAATCTTAATTACTCATCCTTTCCTCACATCATTCATGGCATTTACATTTATGACATTGAATTATTTTATAAATTATGAAGTGGGTTAAGCTCAATCATGCTAAATATATGATTTTTGACAAGATATTGGTTATACAAGTGTTCTTATTATAAGTTACGAGCTTGCAAGCATGTATTAAACTCATGAAGAGATTCCATGATCTATAAGTGAATTGTTGAGCTCTTACTCTATGATATGTTCTCATATGAATTTTGAAGCCCACTAGAAGGGGTCATGATTCATGTTGTAAGTCTCACCCTCTAGTACAAAACAAATGTCCGCCTGAAGGGATCATAAACCATGTTATATACCTCACCCTCATGTACAACTTAATACCATGTACCATCCACCACCTACTAGAAGGGATCATGACCCATGCTATATACCTCACCTTCTAGTACTTGGTATTTGGTTGAGCTATTCATGTCACTCATTGTGTTGAACAAGTTATGCAAGTATGATTATTCTCAAGCATGTTTTATGTTAAGCATTGATGATTTGTGTCATATTGAGTCTAGGTCCATTGATTATGATTTAGCATCTTGTTATTATGACTTATGATTCTTGTTGCATTGCACCCTGCATACTTAGTACATTCCAAGTATTAATGCATTACATGATGTCACCATGTAGGAACTGAAGCTCCTATTGATCCTCCTCCTCCATGTGGCTAGTCGGATCGTGGAAGTTAGTTTTTGGTGAATCCTCATATCCGGGGATAATATCTACATACTTTTGTGTTTTTGTTAAGACTTTATTATGTATATTTTGGATACTTGTCAATGAGGGTGAGCCGGGGAGATGTCTTGGTCCCCGTCCCATCTACTAGTAGAGGTGTTGTTGGATATTGAGATGTTTTGTATTATTGAGCTTGACTCCGCAATGAGGGCGAGCCGGGGAGATGTCTTGGTCCCCGTCCCATCTACTAGTAGAGGTGTTGTTGGATATTGAGATGTTTTGTATTATTGAGCTTGACTCCGATTATGCTTATGCGATTATGGAAGACTCCCTTAGTCCCGCTTCCCTTATGTTCTATTATTACTTGTTAGTTATCTTATTTTGCTTCAGCAACCAAGGATGTGTGTGTGATTAGCTAAGAGGCTTGTTTATGGTTCCTTCGGGTTTTCCCATTTGCCGTGTCATGTCTACGCCCTAGGCTTGGGTAGTGACACTTAGGAACTAGCAAAAGTCTCTGGGTGCCGACCACATCTTGGGTACCCTCCTAGGGCATGACACTTACACTTGTAACCACAACATTATTGTTGAAGATTAGTCCCACTTTAATACGAGATGGGCTTATAAGTACAATTCATTATCATAGGATATTATTGATGGAGAGCTTTTGTCATCTGATTTTCCTTATCCATTGGAAGAATTTAAGTGGGATGGTGTTGAGAAATTTTAAAGAGCAAAGATAATTTGATCCAAAATATTCTAGAGTTTGCTCATACTATGCAGGACACTACGCC
Source organism: Solanum virginianum (assembly GCA_000787875.1). NCBI lineage: Eukaryota > Viridiplantae > Streptophyta > Magnoliopsida > Solanales > Solanaceae > Solanum > Solanum virginianum. The sequence goes on along the minus strand of DF362411.1, from coordinate 24,405 downwards.
TATTTTTCAAGTTGATGATACAGCTTATATATGATATTTATTAAGAAAGTTTTGTATCTCCTCAAGAATTTGAACTTGCCCAAGGGAGAATTCTTACAAAACAATATGAAACCATAGAAAAAAATTCTTTGGAAAAAAGTTTGTGCGGAAATCAACGGACTAAGGTATAGATCATCTTGGTATGAAGAATTTCAGCTTCTGTAGGGTTACGTAGAAAGAGTTATGAGGAAGAAAGCTAATTGGAGAACTATGTATTTAGATGAGAATTATGAAAGAATACTAATAGATCTTTAATTAAGCAAGCTGGGCGGGAATTCACGTTACTGTCTGCAGTAAGATCAAGAATGTAGTTCTTACAAGTAGTACATCTTTCACAAAATGAATTGATAGATGATTGTTGAATATGCGTGAGTAGATATTTAGCTGGTTCAGAAGCATATAAGTTGTCTTGCAGCCATAGTTTCCATTTTGGCTGCATTGAGAGTTGGCTTCTTAATAAACCAAGTTGTCCTACGTGTCGGTTCAAGTTTCCACCAACGGAGTAAAAGTAGAAGTGTTCATTCATTTCTGTTTATTTTTGTAGTTTTTCATTACCTTGTTATGTTATTTCTCAGTTGTAATATGTATATATATATATATATATATATATATATACATTCCAATCCTGATCCTACATTACACAAAACTCAATCTTCATATTTGGATCATTTAACCTTTGAATAGTTTTAGCAAATGGACTCTGAAAGTTGTGTGTTTCCCCAATTTTGTAATGCTATAAGAACACCCCCCTCGCACTACGATCTAACTGCAGGTGACAATTTTAACTTTGAAAGTCAAATATTTGTCAAGTATTCTTATTCTTGTGGTGACAATATTATTGAACAGTGCAACTTTGGTACTAAGTGGGGTTGTAAGTACAAGTCATTATCATAGGATGCTGTCGACAGAGAGATTTTGGTATCTGATTTTTCTTATTCATTGGAAAAAGTTAAGTGGGATGGTACAGATAAACTTTTGAAGAGCAAATATAATTTGATCCAACAAATCCTGGAGTTTGCTCATACCATGCAGAACGTTACGCGTCCTTTTCAAGATGATGACCTAGTTTATGTGAATCTAACATTTGTTTAGAAAATTTTTATTTCTCCTCAAGAATTTGAATTTATCAAAGAAAAAATTCTTTTAAATCATTATGAAAGTATTACAAAAATTCTTTCGGGAAAAGTTTGTGGAAAAATCGATAGACTAGGACGTGGATCATCTTTATACGAAGAATTTCAATGCCTAGAAGGTTACATGAAAAAAATTCTTAGAGAGACAGGTAATTGGAGAACAATGTATTTTGATGAAAATTATGAAAAGGTACTTATAGAGTCTTTAACTGAAGCAGCTAGGAGGAAATTCTAATTAATATCTGCAGTAAGATCAAGGATGCAGTTCTTACAAAGAATACATCTTCTACAAAACAAATTGACAGATGATTGTTCGATATGCATGAATGGGTACTTACCTAGTTTAGAAGCATACAACTTGCCTTGTAGCCATATTTTACATATGGCTACATTGAGACTTCGCTTCTTAAAAAGTTAAGTTCTCCTATGTGTCGTTTAAGTTGCCACAAATTGTGTAAAAATTAATGTGTTCCTCCCTTTCTGGTTATTCGTAGTTTTCATTATTTTCTGTTACCTTGTTATTCCAATTTTCAATTGTAATTCAGATACGAATATAAATATAAATACTACATATAAGTGTTTATGCGTGATATTGATTTGTCTCAGCACCTGTCAACACTTTCTCTTTTTCTATGAAAAAATATTATATATATTTAACTCTATAAACTAAAATAGAATTAAACCACAAAAATATTTATTTCTATTCTGCTTCAACTCGTACATTTTTCCATCACTTGACTACTTACTGATTATCAATTAATGTAACAAATTTGGAGAGTTTGACAAAATCGTGTTTTTCCCGTAAAAAATACAGGTCTTACATTTAGGTCAAAACTTCATGACTTTATTAAATCATTAAAATTTTATAAAAAAAAATAAAAACGTCACCTAGAGCTTTAAGAAAAATCGAAGTGCACGAAAATACATACTACGAATTAATCGATTAAGAATTTATAACCAAACAAACTCTAAACATAAAGAAAATTTAAATCATAGTAAAAACTACCATATTTTTTAATTAAATTTATATAAAGCAAACTCGGTATAGCAAACGTCACCTAGAGCTTCAATATGCATGCAGAGTTACTTACCTGAACAAGAAGCATACAACATGTCTTGCAACCATAGTTTCCATTATGACTACATTAAGACTTCTTCAAAATTCAAGTTGTCCTATGTGTCGTTACAAGTTGTCAGAAGTGGAGTCAAACTTGAAAGTGATCTCTCTCTTGTAAAATATATTTTATGATAATGTTTGTCAAAAATATATCTTTGCTTGTAGCAAAAAGATTCTAGTTATTGAACTTGGGGTCTTGGCACCCAATAATTTCTATGTTTTCCTAATTAGAAATACATCATATTTAGCTTCAAGATACTAGTATTCACAATGCATGATATACACTTTCTTACACCAAATGCCTTAATTTAGGTATACTCATATATATTCCTTCGTATTAACAGAATTATAACTCCACTTTATAACAATAAAAACTTGGATGAAATTGAACACAGAAAAATATAGAAGCAGAGCAGAGTCTGCAGTTGATCAATATAACAAAGGAGAAATTAACACCTTATTCTATCCATGTAACCTAAGAAATCAATGCTTTGCGCATAACAGTTTAATCAAATATACTTAAATTAAAAAATTATTCTACAAGGTAAGCTTTTTATTTAAATGTTGTAAGCAATATGATCTTCTCTTTATTTCAAATAAGAAACAATTTCATGCAAATTCTAATTGCCTTTAAAGAGTAACATGTAACTTTTAATGATATGATCATGACAGAGAGTAATCAACACTTGAATCAGTAAATATCATACATCGAATGACTTTTTTAATGATGATTCGAAGTACCAAATAAAATTATATTGAAAATATTTTGATTATGTTACATAGTTTAAATAAGTAAAGAATTTATATATGGTAAAGATATAATAGTTTTATCTTCTATTAGTTTTAAAATCTCTACATAATTGGATAATAGTTAAATTACAATTATTTAAGAAAAATTCAAAACAACAATTTGGTCTATTATAGAATATTTTTAATGAAAGTGTAAAAAGTTTAATCAACACTATTTGTAAAAATCTTCATGTTCATACAACAATTAGCAGCTAATACAATCATCTCATCAACATCGATACCACCAATTTCAGGACTCCTATCACCGGGTCTCAATTTTAAATGATTCATTAAACTTGATCCTTCATTTCACAAAAGCAAATCTTCATCATCCCCAACTACATATTTCACCTGCATTGGACTTGAACATGTTTCAAACACTTGACCTCAAAAGATCAAACATTTATGTAAAAAAGGAACCAGAAAACCAATTACATGATGTCATCCAGTCTCTGAGTTGTACCCAGTTACGCGACCAGTGTACCAAACAACATCCAATGGCCAATATGTCCATGACATACATTCCCCGATTAGTTGTTTAAACTAATAATAACAAAACTACATAATAAATTCTAATTATTTCAAGCTCGATCAATTCACACCTTAGATCGTAGTTCAATAAATTTTTTGGGATCAATTCTTTCAAAACTCAACCAGTAACACACATAAAAAGCGCATTTATTCATGATATAACACAGACAAATACAAAACATGAAATTGAACAAGGGAGTAAAATGAACCAAACTCATTTCTTGGTCCGAATTGACCGTAAGCCTTTTTTATTCAAGCTATTCTCCAAAGCACAATTTTCTTTTTGTTCTTTCATGTTACAATTGAGTTAATATCTTTGAAACTCTTATTACTGTGGTTATGGTTGTGGTTGTGGTTGCTTTTACTTTTACCAGCACTATTTTAAGTTTCTATCGAACAAGACTCATTCAATGGACTAATTACATTAGCTTCTACCCCCAAATTAGCCAGCTCTGAATCAGCCACCTTACCCTTCTTCTTCTCCTTCTTAATATGTTTCACAACCACTACTCCATCATCTTCTCCCTCGTCATCCCGCTCACTCTCTAAACACAAATTCACTACTCCTAAATTTTTCACCTTCTCCTTATTCTTTATAATAACTTTCTCTTCCCCGCCTCAGTTTCCCCCTGGTCTATTCTATTTTCCTTGGAGGAATTGGCTAATTTGACAGAGTGAGAAACTAGCTTCAAATCTCCCACTTTCCTCTTCTGCTTATCCCTACCTTTTATAATCTTTTCCTCGTCTTCACTCTCATCTTACAAGACAAGCTTGGAAAAAATTCATGTCATTACCTGCAGTAAGATCAAGATCAAGATTGCAGTTCTTATAAAGAATACATCTTCTATAAAATGAATTGACAGACGAGTGTTTCATATGCATGCAGAGCTACTTACCTGAACAAGAAGCATACAATATGCCTTGCAACCACAACTTCCATCTTGGAAGCATTAGGGCTTGGCTTCTTCAAAACCCAAGTTTGTCTTATGTGTTGTTATAAGTTGCCATTAATGGAGTCAAAATAGGAAGTGATTGCTTTGTTGTAAAATAGAGCATGTTACGTTTTAAGACAAGTTTTGTCAAAAACTGAATTAACTCATAAGCCTAAAGTTGTTAATATTTTAAATTCTACTGCAACTCCTACTTTGTTCCATCTTTCTTATTATTACTATTTGTGTTTCTATTCTTGAATTTGTAGGATTTAATAAAGTCATCATTTTACAGAAAAAAAATACATCATATATATTTTATTTTTAAGTCAAAACTGCTCGAATTTATTGATTTATTAAATTCTTATAACAAAAAAAAAACACCTAGACCTAATAGGAGTTCAAATACATATTAAGAATTAGATTTTACTATCAAAAAAATGAATTCTGAACCTAAAAATAATTCAAAGTGCACATATGTTTTCAAATATGAATTTACTTTGTTTTATAAAATAAACGACCATTGATATAATCTGCATGCAAACAAATAAAACTTTTTTTTCTTTTTTGTTTTAAAGGACAAAAGAGCACAAAAAATTTCCCAAATTTCAAATTTTACACATTGTTTCAAATATTCGAATATATGTAAGTGTTCATCTTCATCATAAATATATGCCTAGAGAAAGAAGGAATTTTTTTCAATAACCCTTTTAATTGCAGCTCTCAATTTCTCCTTTAATTCTCAATTTGTTGTAAATGGTATGCTCTCTTTTTTTTATTTGAATTCAGTTTCAGTTAGAATTTTCAAAATTCTTTTTTCTTTTTTAATTTGAAAAAGTCAAACTTCGTAGAGCTATGGCGGCATGCAAGCAAACTCTGCACTTGGGAGTTATTGTTCCAACACAAATGAAAACAAAGACATTAAGAATAAAGAAAAAGATCTTAAATCACTTTTGGTTCTAATTTCCCCTCTCCTTCTCTTGTTACTCAAGACCCAATTCACTGATGAAGGGTACTGTTGATGATCCATCTGTATCAGCAAGTTGTGGCTAACTAATCTATTGCTAAGAGAACATGACATGACATTTAAGCAAAATTCTATGAAAAAGATTAGAGTTAAATGAAGGAATAAAATATGAGGTACTAGTCAGTGTCAATGGACTAAGCTGTTGAATAAATTCCAACAGATTCATATCAGTTAAATTAACGCCCAATATTAGACACTAAAGTGTATTCCCCACTTTGTGCTAGACTGTTGTCCAATATTAGATTGTGCTAGTGGTTAGTATAGAGTTAATCCCTCACTCATTAAATAAGAGATGTGGATCGTATTTCATGCCTATTTATAGAAGTGCTTACATTCTACATCACCAAGTCTTAAATATATTTTCTTTTATTTCTTCAAAGAAGAGAGTAGATACTAATTATAACATGGAGGAGGTAAGTTGATACCTTTTGAAATAAAGGATACATAAAAAAGTATCCTCGAAAGCTAATGATTCTCTAGATTAATGCCAAACTTCAACAGTGTTAGCATATTTAATAGGCCAAAGCTGAGTTTCCAATAACTAAATTCTATATAATAAATCCAAAATTTCACATTAATTTTCCAAAATTAAATCGTACAACTCAACAAAAAATCTCACCTTGAATTCCACAGAGGTCCTTGAAGCCTCCAACGTCAAATTATATAAAGATCTGGATAGTTTAAGTTTAATAAAAATAGTGGATATATCTGAGATCTACTTTACTTCTCAATGTTACTTCGCTATGTTATTAAGTAATTTGTGTATTGGTCCTTTGGGATCAAATCTTGATTTTGTATCTGCATTTTGAAGGTCAAGGAAACAAAAACACCGTGAAAAACAAGCATCATATATAGTAAATGCTAAGCAAAGATTAGTTTTTCATTATTTTTTATTCAGGAAAATATACTGAATTAAGTGGATACGAAAAAATTGAAGGACGACAGATTAAACAGTGGTTGTTAGGGAAACAAAGTGTAAAAAAGATAACTTATCACATATCTTATCCATCAATTTGTGCCTGTATACCTTCACTGTGTAAACATCAGGACCTGAGATGTATCTAGGGAGCTTGGATGAACCATTACATGCATTCAATTTGTTAAGGGAATTCAGATGAATTCCAAACCCACGGGACAATAGCAGCAATAAAGAAGGAGAAGCACACGCGCAAAGCAGGTCATCCTCACTGCATGCAAATGAACAAAATCAAGGAAACCAAACAGTAAATATCCTTATGTTAGTTGGTGTATCAAAGAAGGTCCTTTCAATATCAGTAATTTTGAAGGAGACATTGACATGCTCAAGGGAAATTCTTAGCAGGAGAATGTGAGGCTTCCAAGATTATATATGCAAACCAAAAGATCAAAAAGGTCAGAATATAGCTTTAGAAGTAAGGTGTGCAGATCAATATTTTTCATTTGTTTGAATTGTGAGAAAATTATAAGTACTCAGAGTGCATTCGCTTCCTTCGAACTTGTTGGTTGTAAAATACATCACAAACAATGAATGCAAAAAAATAAAATTCCAATAAATTTCCTTATTAGCGCAAATAACAGTCAACTCATGTACCAGGGAGGCTTATACAGAATTACCTATTGTACCAACATTTTGTCTACAATCATCAATTCCAAGGTACAAACACTTGCCTTGCTGTAAACAATGGCAAAAACAAAGAGCAAGTTAGTAGTTTTATAAATATCTTAATGGATACTACCAACTAAATCTCAAAGAACTTTACCTTCAAAACCTTATGATATCCATTTGGCCTTCCATGAGTTTAAGTTAGTAACAATTTTCAACAAAGAAACTCCATAATTAGAGCTCAGAGTCTCTTCTTTAAAGCCAAAGCTTGCTGGAAAAGCATACATATCATCTGAATGTCTGTATTTTGATGTCTTTTGTGTAAAGGAAGCATATGAAACCATAGTTATAATGGCTAGGGAATAGGCACATATATTGTCTCCATAAATTTACCTAAAAGTACCTAAGCACCAATATGTATGTTCCAACTCAACTTTAGTTACAATAAATAATCAAAAGATCTCAACATACAGCAGTGATCAACAAAAAGTATATTTCATTGCTCTCTCCCCTCCTCCCCCTCTTTCCTTTCCTTCTGGGGAGATAGTACAGGTAAGGAAAGTATGTTATTGCAAATGAAGCACCAACAAAGCAATGTACGTGATCTTACAATAAAACCAAAACCAGAATGTAAGAATCTCTATTTTGTATTGTGTACAACCCTACAAGTTTGCCCAATTATATTACAAGTAAAACCATAAAACAATTGAAAAAAGAACATTTGTAAAAAAGATACTTGTTAGAACCCGTATTTTGGTGCATTGGAGATATTACGGGAATTTGGGACCAAAGTGGTATTATGAGAAGTTTGGGGACTAAGGGGGCCAAGACCTTCTTTATATATGTATTAGACCCCTTATCTTGTTCTCACTTCACCCTTGCTAGAGAATTTTGAGAAAGACGATGTAGTCGATGTCTTGATCTCCTTGGAAAAAAAGGAAGCCTCAAAAAAAAAAAAATTAGATGCAGATGCCAAAGTTTAATCTTCTGCACTCCGGATCAAAAATTGAAAAGATAGAAATTGTAACCAAGATGAGCTTCCTGATTTTCTTATACTTGTGCTATTTGGCTTTCTTTTGTTTCAACGTCACAAATTCGGTTTGGGATCCCACCTTTACGATGTCTTGTACGGGGAGAAGACCATTTGGCAGTTGATTTCCTTCAGAAGATCGAGTGATTTCTGTTTGCCCGCCACCGGATCTGTGTAAGTTTCAGTATTTTCACTGTGTTTTCAGGTTTGTTGAGTAAAATAAGTTCTAAATAAATCAGCTTTCTCGTCGTACTACTCAATGTGACCTACTCTTTACTGGTCTGCTGTCTACCACTGATAAATCTGGATATATTCTTGGATCGTTTTTCTTTTTGAGGTACATTTATGTTGTTTCAACTATGATGAGTTGCTCTGTGGAATGCCTAAGTTTTCCAAGTTCTGTATCTTTTTTTTTTTTTCCAGTTTCGTGTTTCCATCTATGTTTCTTTTGTTATTTTTTTTTATGTTCATGTACTTGTGTATATTAGTTCTAAATCTGTATTTGTTATCATCAAATGATGGTGTGTACTGCTAGTAACTTTGAATGAAAGTAAAAGGAGGGACATGATGCATATGGAATAAATTTGTTAATTTGATAAAAAAAGAAATTTAGCAGCAAATCTATATTCTCCTTCACTAGTGTGATTTTACCATATCATAAGATACAATTTGCTGTGTGAACTACATGTTTGATCATAATTCACTGCTTGTTCGCTTGCTACATCTATTCCCTTTCTCTGGTTGAATCTGAAACATGTATTAAATCTTATCAATAAGCTTTTATGAGACAACCAAACTACTTGTTATTTGATAGTTTACTATTTTCATTATATGTTGCATTGTATACTATTGTTGCTGGAGCCTTAGATGTTGGACTGCTGTAGCTTATATTGTTATGTTAAATTAATAGCTTCTGCTTAAAGCACACAATAATTGTTCCTTGCGTACTTTAATGTATGATAAAAGTATTGTAACAGCCTTAGTTGCTGTTAAAAACTATTAGAGTGCTTCTTCTTCAGTTGCTGCTAACGGCTACTAATACACTTGCTTAAAACCATTATTGGGCTTCTTTTTTTGGTATATATATGTCATTATTGTTGGACAGGAATAATTCTCTACTATTCTGAAAATTTGATAATCATAAGTTAAATGCGATCATGAACATTCTACTAGACCTTTGGAAATCTAAGTGACACCAACCCCTTCTAATTCGTCATGAAGACTACAATTTATAAATCTCAACAACTTGGAAAGAGTTGGAGAATAAACATTATGTTGAAGTCCAATATGACTAGTTTGGTACAAATAATGCTTTAACTCCAATTGTGAACTAGATCCATATTTTTTTCTTGAAACCCTTTTGTAAATACGTATTAGTTCAACTCTTGTGTTCTTCACATTTACTAGTTGGAGAAAGTATGTGTTATTTTGGAAAGGATTTAACACAAATATTACCTTGACTCCACATATGAATGTGATTTCATAATTTTTGACAA
>DF362411.1:1022-14513 GCA_000787875.1 Solanum virginianum | reverse complement strand
ATTTGTGAAAGTGGATAAGTTTGTAAATAGGGAGAGTGTGATAGTTTGTTAATTTGGGAGAGTTTGATAAGGTTGCAAATTGTGAGAGTTTGAATGGTAGCGCTAGAGTTGTCTGTTGTTGGATAGAATGATTATTGTTCGCCTTCAGGCATGACCTTGTTTGACATATGAATATTTTGCTTAGTTTGGAGCCATAAGAAGCTGGAATTGGGATACTTTGGCATTATGACGTGTGAGTGCTGGGCCTTGTTCGCCCCAACTCACGTGAGCGCTGGGCGTCGTTCGCCTCGGCTCACTTGTCAGCATGATATCACCTCTGGATTATGATTCGTTCGTGCTGGGCTCTCTTGTCGGCCTGGTGTCACCTCTGGCTTATGATACGTGGGCGCTGGGCTTCGTTCGCTTCGGCTCACCTATCCTATGATGTGGGCGCTGGGCCTCGTTCGCCTCGGCTTACCTATTCTATGATGTGAGTGCTGGGTCATAGCTCGCCTTGGCTCACCTACCCTATGGTTGTTATGTTAGAAAAGTAAATGTTATGATCTGAATCTGAATGTTGAATGGAAATATTTTGATGACTCACTTGTCTATTATGTGATGTTTGATATTTTGGATATAGGATGACTTACTTGTCTGTTATGCGATGTTTGGTATTTTGGATATACGATGATTTACTTATCCGTTATGCGATGTTTGATATTTTAGATATATGATTACTCATTTGTCCGTTGTATGATGTTTGATATTTTGGTAATGTGATGGCTTACTTGTCTGTGATGTAATGTTTGATATTTTGGATATATAATGGTTAAATTGTTCTGTAGTTGGTATGTGGGAAAGGGAAACGTTATAATTTGAGTTTGAACCCTGAACGGAGACCTTGTGATAATATGGATGTACCCTTGCTCCTTGTATTTTTGTTTTGGTTACCCTGCAGTTGTTTGTATCGAGGCGTAAGTATATCAATATTTTCGGGATATACATCTATATGGTACGTAGGCCTCATTTGCTATACACCTTATACTTCGGCAAGTAAGTACTTCGAGATTTATGATTAATGGCACGTTTTGTTTTGAAGTATGCATATGAGTTTGAATTCTATACCTTTATTGCTTTATTGTTCTTATTTATATCTGAGCTCTTCGCTTACATATTCGGTATGTATTTCGTACTGATTCCCTTCTTCGGGGGCTGCGTTTTATGCCCGCAGGTTTGGACGCGCAGGAGAGAGATCCTCCAGCTTAGGATTCTGATTGCTGCTTAAAGTGCTCCTTTGCTTTGGAGCAGATTTTGAGTATATGTACCCATTTTACTATTTTGTGTCTGTACGTTTGAGGGTATGACGGGGTCCTGTTTCGTCCTTCGATTCAGTCAGTTTGTATAGAGGTCTGTGGACGCCTGTGAGTGTGGGACGTGTCGGTATGTATAGTATGTATTTATGTTGTGTATGTTGGGTGGTTTAACCGCAGCAGTGACCTTGTCAGCCCACACATACACATATACATTCGTATTGTTGTTGGGACTTTCTGTATGCAGGTGGTTAGTTAGAAAAACAGAGGAAACTCTGCCCAAATTTTTAAAAAAAATGGCACAGGTTAGTGTCTGGATTTAAGTTAGTGTTTGGTTTAGTGTTTGCGTCTGAGTGTCCATTTCGGCACAAGTCGCGGCCTACGGGGTTGGGTCGTGACAATACTAATGAACACAATCCATCAAACCGCCTTTCAGTTGGGTAATGAATGCAATCCTATAGACTACAACAATTATTCCATGTCATGAACATCATAGTTGTCTGGCAAAACAAATTGTGCGTAGCAACATCAATACAGTAGAAAAGATAATGTCAATCCAACATTTTGCAAAAAGATTATCATATTCTTTCTCCCATCAGCACCCGTCCATCTCGTGAAACTATCAGATTCTTCAAAAGACACATACTTAGAATGAACAAAAATAAAAAAATTGAGCAGAACAAAAATAAAAAATATCAAGATAATGGAAAGAGCAGTAGAATACCAATAGATTAGTTTAGGGTTTACGATTTTAATCGAACATCGTCATTGGGCATTTCTTAGAATTAATGTTTCCCATTTCCCTAGAAAAGTAAAAACAAGTTTTTGAACATCCTGCGAGGGTTACAACATATTTTTTTTAAAAAAAGAAAAGATTTCTTGGATTTCCTTGATATTCACAATAAGCCAATATATTCTTGAAAATTACAATTTCTTATGCATTTAAGGATATCAATTTAACATCAAAAAGCCAACAAGAATTTTTTTAAAGAGAATGCATGCAAGAATTCCAAGAAAATCTAACAATAAGTTCTCAAATTTTCCTATCTGACAATAAGTTCTCAAATTTTCCTTCTTTCTATTTAATAGATGGAAGAACACCAAGAAAATAGGAAGTTCTGTACCATTTTGAGCAAGTTTGATTGGCGAGAAAATTGGTATAGGGTTTAGGGATTTGAACGGATATGGTCAATGCGATAGTTAACAGTGGCAATTCGGTGTGCTACTCTAAGATAAGCCTGTAGTGTATAGAAGAGGCATTTGGCGTATATGATGGTGGTTGTGTTCTAAAATGCACAGGTGGTGTTCAGATGACATGTATTTTTATAGTTTTCAAAGATGCGCCAATAGTTTACATATTTCTCTAAGTTGCTCATAGCGTATGAAATATTTCGATGACATGTCATAGGTTACTAGGGGTCGTTTGGTTAAGTATATGTCACGCCTCGGGAAGGTACCCTAGACGTTGCTGACACACAGAGACTATTGCTAGTCTCTAAACGAACCACTTGGCCTTATCACATTCATTCAATCAATAAACTCTACAAATCAGTGGAAAATTAAAGGAAGTAAATGGGCACATCTCATCCAGTCTGAAAATAATATTATAAATGAAAAGACTAGTAGAAGGAAACTAGCTCACAAATCTTAACATCAACATTTGACTCTAGTCTATGAAGCCTCTATTACTATCAAGTGGTGCCAATGACAGACTCATGGCTACCTCAAATAAAAAATAAAGCTAATCAACGTCTAACTCTAATAAGCAAGATGAAATAAATGTAATGAATCCTCTGAAGTAAGGGAGGCTCACCAATCAACTGAATATCTCAGATCCTCAATGATGCGCCTGTTGACGATCCCTAACACCTGTATCTGCATCATGAAATGATGTAGTGTCGAGTGACGTCAGTACATGGAATATATGATATGTAAAATAACTGAATAAAACAGAAATAGGTAGAATAATATGGAATAACATTAACTCAGAATAGTAACAATTCAACATGTCAAATGTCTATCTAAAACAAAAGAGTAGACAAGTGACCCATCAAACCAATCAAACCTCAATAATTAAATAGGTAGAGAACGAACTGAATCCACTAGGGACCCCAGAAAATCAAGAAGTCCTCTATTGTTTCAGGGACTCTATCAAGAGGGAACCTCAATGTAATGCGATGGTTCTAATCCTTACCTACGCTTGGTAATGTAGTTAATGAGTAGGAGTTGGTTTTACTCTTACCTATTTTGGTATTCGATACTCCTCCCAAGACTCAATGCTAATAAGACAATCAATCCAATCAAATCATCTCAATTAGCCTCGTAAATGTAGTCATCATTCAATTAGTCTCATCGAGATTCTCATCATCTCATCAATCAACATCTCAATAAGTAACTCAAGGCTTAGGTCAATCATTAGTGAACAATTGAATGACAAATCATTAGAGATCATTTATGGATACTCATTGGACTATCATGTTCTATCAACTCTTCATCATTCTCACATCATAATCACTATCGATATTCTCAAATCTTGGTTCTAGACTCAATCCCTAAGTTCATTCATGCATGCATGCTTTCAACGGTTAACATATAGGATTTATATCATATATCATGAAAAATATTCAATTCAAGAAAATAAGTTTATGATGGTCATCCATATATGAAAATACATGAACTAGATATAACTTTCAAGAAAAAAAATCAAGAAAGAATTTCAAGAAACATATATGGGGACTCATGAACACTCAATTCCCTTATGACCATCTATGGGGTACATGGGAGAATAATCTCATGTTGTAGTTTAGTCTTACATCCCTGGATCGGACCTTGGACAATCAACCTCAAGGAACTCTATTCGAACTCCCCAATTCCTTGCTCCTCGTCTCTTCTCTTTAGCCCTAGTCTTTTTCAAGGACTTAGAAAGGACTTAAGAATATGGTTTAAAATCTTTTTTATGCTTAAAGAGACCTTTTTTGATCATATAGTAAGTCTAGGAGTGGTTTGGAAAGGTGTAGAATGCCTCTCATGAAATTTGAAAAAAGTCCATCTCGGGACATGCGATCCGCGACGCGGACACGGTTTATTTTTGGTATTTTTCACCAAAAATTTTTTGAAGGAGCTTTCTAATTGCATAGAAAATATTTAGGATAAAACCAAGTGTTGGTCCACGGCAGGTGTGTGTCACACACCTGTTGGGCACTCTCACTAGTTTGCGTTTTCACATTGAAAAATTATCTTTTGATCCGGTTGCTCTAAAAAAATCAATCGAGACCACTTTCCCACTCAATTTTTATGCTGATTGCAAATCCAACCTCAGATTTGCCATCAAAGCATAGGAAGACGTGTTATGTGCACATCTCTCTTCTAGGGGTATTTTGTAATTTTGCTGGGTGTTACATTATCTCTCCCTTGGAATCATTCGTCCTCAAATAATGAGTAGAGGTAGACATCAAAGCATGAATATTCTCAAGACTCATCTCAATACTCACTCGATAACGCGAACTCTCGGCTCCTCATAAACTTCAACAACTCTACTTAGACTCAGGAATAGACACATCAACTCAGAATGGACAAACCAGTTTTATATCAAGGACAGAGATATTATCTTTAACATTCTTACCATTTGGCACAAATGGGGCATCGAAACTCAACCACTTCGAATCATTTATACACTTCGTCAATCAATTGTTCGAACTCAAGAAGTAGGTCACCGATTCTAATCTAGAATGCGACCATCGGGATATACAAGACTCTGCGGACACTCTCAAGCTCAACTCCCCACCTTAATATGCGTCTTTCCATAGCACTCTACTCCAACAAGGCAAGCTCATAGCTCTTATTCAAATCTCCATCTAATCACCTCCTCCTTTTCTATTCTAGCCTACTTCTAGGCCTCAAGGTGCTATCCTTAAGATGATCATATTCATACAGAGCTAATCCTCAATACTCGGCTTTATACTTCCACAAGGGCTTTCATTAAAAGATCACTAGTCCTCTTCTCTACTTCACTACCCTTATTGGAAACCCTTATTATGAAGTCTTCAATAGTCTATCATCAATACTCGCATAATAACAACCATGTATTCAAGCCTTTCACTCTAATCATTTCACTATATCCTAGAATGTTTCAAGCCTACTCGTCATTTCTACCTCCATCATTTAATAAGCATCTTCACTCAAAGACATACCAACATACTCTTACCTATCTATTGCACATCATAAGGTCTCATCTCCCTCCTCTTCCCTGCCTCTATCCCTACATAACACAAGTTTAACACCAATATCATAATAAGGATACATTCACTCCTCCTTATCTACCCTCACTCTCAGTCTACTACTATTACTATCACAATTTGGACTTAGAGGAACTCATCATCTCCCTCTTTGGTCAAACCTCAAACTACTACCTCTCTATGCAAAATAAGCACAAATACCACTAAGAACTCAAATTCTCTCCCATCACCCATAACTCGTCTACTATCATCAAAATTCCTATCAAGGCCGAAAAGCAGGATCACTTAAAGAGCTTAGAACGAAGGATCATTAGCACGACTTAATCGAGAAATCTTATCGAGAACATTCTAATTAAGTATGATCTCCCTCATCTATCAAGACTCACTCTGAGTTCACAGAACTATACATAGTATAAAACTCAGGTTACATCTCATTCAATATAGGACTGGAACCTCTTGGATCCATTGGTTAAGAACAAAATCATCGAATGAATTCATTGCTTCTCATCCTTGAAACTCAACATGGACGGGAATCAACATGGTGTGCATAGGACTAGGTCATAGGCATGGTAGTCATATACCTAACGAGAATAGAGTATCCCCTTAACAAAAGTATACGGATAATATGGGATGGAAAAAAATTGATATCTCATCTTAATCAGCCCACCACTATCCTAAACTCAAGATCTACTTTGGTTCAACACCTCGTCATCTCCCCCTTAGATTAACGGTTGTGTCTTTAAGTTTGCGAATCAATTTTATATGCTAGGCTATAACTACATATCTCGACACGGTCAGCGAATCATACACAAGAATATCTTAAACTCTTCTATTATGTTATAGTCGCATACATATATAACTATCAACTCAAACTCTCTTCATGGATACCATCCTTAGCTTCCTCTTGTATCTATGGAAACCTCTATATAGCTGCTACTTTTATCGGCGTACATAACCTACTTTCCATATCTATTATAATTTAACAACTCCCATCAATTGATTTGTCATTAATTCTCTATTTCCATCTAACGACACCTATACTATACTTATAACATCACACCAACTTACAATGACTAGGAAAAATTTTTGGAATATAGGCTTACTAAAATCTCATAGCAAATACTCAATCAGCATATCCTCTCTTCATAACCCAAGTACCACTCACCCATTCACTATACTTCGTCATCTGGCTAAGCTCATAACTCTATGATTCTCATGAACTCTCACTTCAGAATCATAAGCCTAGTCTAGATCTATCACATCTAAAGCACTTTGTTCCCTTATTCAACATCTATACTTCACCCTCAATAGTATTCATACTATAACACATCAACATTAACCTCCTTCTAGTCTTGAGCATGCTCTAACACATTCTAATAATAACTCTTTCTCTATACCTCATCATGAAAATCAAAGGATACTTGCTATTCTTTCGTCAGAACTTATGGCAACCGACTCATCACCCCATTACATAACTATTAGATAATAAATCTAGTTACAAGACTCAATCAACTATCACTCTCACTATCTTATCCTTTCCTTCATCTGCTCTTCTTGGAAACTTGATCACAATTCTATAAACGCATAATGTTCGTGTCACGCCTCAGAGGGTACCCTTGGTGGGGCTGGCACTCAAAGACTATTGCTAACCCCCGAGCGAACCACTTGACCTCATTATCACATCACCTCTATATTAGAAGAAAGAAATCGTAAAAAGGACATCATATGTAGAAAAATAGAATAAATTAGATAACTCCACTATATCATAATCCCAAATGAAAGTATGTTTATACATATCAATACTCTTTTAATCAAGGTATATGAACCCTCTACTCAACAAATCTAGATGGTGTCATGACAAGCCATGAATAGCCTAACTAAAAGTAAGTAAAAGAACTAAATCAACAAAAGATCAAAGGGCTCCTCCGAAGAACAAGTAGGGCTCACCAACTCTAGAAGTATACTAAACCTGGGCCTCAATGATGCACAGGCTGAGATCTTCTATCACCTGCATCTACATCATAAAATGATGCAAGCCCAAATCGACGTCGGTACATGGAATATAGTAGAATGTAAAATAGCTCAAGAAATAAAACTCGCTTTACTCGTCTCTACTCAATAACTCGTTCTCGACTCATTGCATACAAGTTTAGTGAAAGACATGCTTTTGAAAATATACTCAGTAGAATTGGGATCAATTTAAAATAGCATGCTTAAATAATGTCGCTTGGGAGTTTATCTTAACCGACACCCATATCTCACCACCTTTAACTAGGTAATGCACAATAAAGATGACGTTGTTACCAAGCCCGCCCTTAGCTTGCCATGGAAAAGGGTGATCAAGTCTCTCATAGATCTATAGTAAGTATCCACTTACAGGAAAATAGTCATCAGAATGAGCTGTAATGACTATCCTAAGCTGGCAAAATAGTTTTATAGGTTAAAGTAGATATTTACTCGCTCCCCTCTCGGTGGTCGATACTCTCCCCGAGAATAAAATATGCTCAACTCATCAATCAAATCAATCTTCAATGCTTAATCAATCAACTCAAAGCTCAACACCTTTGGGGTATCTCGTCTCAACTCATCTCAAATACTCTACAATTCAATCCATCAATGCAACCAATCAACTCTACTCAGACTCAAATAGTCATTTAGACTCACTCAAATTGACTCATCATATAGTGCAAGCTAGATAGTCATGTATAGTAATATATGTGACTCATTGCAACATGTTCCTCATGCTCAAATTACTCAACTCATATACTCAACTCAACCTCAACTCTGACATATGCATAGGAGTTCATAAAATCATGAAATTTAAGGTTCATGCCAGCAAGTGTAATAATTCATCTCAACTTCATATGAAATTTTATGCAATGCAACAAATACCTCACATATTATCAGGAAATATCAATATAAATGCAAAAAGGTAATATTTAAATCACAGAATTCCTCAACTCTCAACTCTTCTCCAAATCTGACTCAAGAAGATGAAGGGGTATGTGGAAGAAGGTAGTCCACACTTTGGTAAGCCTTATATAACTGGGGATTGAAGAAAAAATCAAACCTCAATCAATTCTTGTGCTTGAATTGAAAACCCTAGCTCTTTCTCCTCTCCTCTTGTTCTCAGGAAAACCCAAGTGTGAAGAATGGGAAAGAAATTACTTATAATTTATTTTAAGACCTCATTCAGGCCTAAAACAACCAGGGATTTATTTAAATAGGAAATGGAATGGAAAAGAATACCCCTCAGTAAAGCTGTCATTTTGGTCTATGAGACCCTATCTATGAGTCGCAGATGATTCTACGAGTTGTAGAAGGCCCTTCATAAACTAGCGATCGGAAAGTAGGAGTCACTGGAAATTTGTACGAAACCTCATCTTATGAGTTGTAATATACTTTATGAGTCGTAAACTCATTCTCGTAAACAAGATAGACCTGCAATCTATGTCACTAAAATTTTCTATGAAACCTCCTCTATGAGTCGTAAGCAGCTTTATGAGTTTTAAACCACCCCTCGTATCTAGGCCTCAAATTTTAGAAAATTTCATCAAGTTATCTGGGGTTTTACGAGACCTATTCTACTAGTCGTTAACCTCTCTACGACTCATAATGACTCTCATAAACCTTTTGCTTAAGCTTTTTCTCAGTCCTTCCTCAGCAAACTCTACACATACACATCCAGTCCAGGCACAAGGAACTAAAAGGTGTTACTTATCTCCCTCTTAGGATCATTCATCTTCGAATGAAGGGAAAACTAGGAAATTACGTCAAGGCACGAATCTCCATATGGACTCAACTTTACTTTCTTTCTGAATCACATCACACCCTTCATGTGTGACACTTTAAAATACACCTAATCATTGACCTTAAACTCTAAGTCTCTTCTTCTAACATCTGTGTAGGATTTTTGCCTATTCTGGGCAGTACTCAACCTTTCTCGAATGATTTTCACCCTCTCTATAGCTTGTTGAACTAAGTCTAGTCCAATCGCCTCTGCTTCACCTACCTCAAACCATCCAATTAGCGACTTACACCTCCTCCCATAGAGTGCCTTATATGGGGCCATCTGAATGCTTGAATGAAAGCTATTATTGTAAAAAAACTCAATCAAAGGCAAGTGGTTGTCCAAATTTCCTTTGAAGTCATTGGCACAGGCTCTCCACATATCCTCTAACGTCTGAATAGTACATTTTGCTTAACCATCTGTTTGTGGGTGAAAAGTAGTTTTAAGGTGCACCTTCGTATCTAAACCTTTCTGAAAAGATCTTCAAAACTGAGCAGTAACTTGAGCTCCTCTATCTGAGATGATAGAGAAAGGGACTCCATGTAGTCTAACAATCACTTTTATGTATAATCGGGCATAATCCTCTGTCATGACCCAACCTATGGGCCGCGACTGGTACCCGTTTGGGGCACCCGGACAAACTTACTAAGCCAGACTCAAATTATAATCACTATTTTATTTATAAAAATTTTGGCAGAGTTTTCTTAGTTTTACTGACTACCCATCGGCATACAGAACTGTCCCAATAACTAGTACAAGTTTATATATAAATATACGGGCCAACAAGGTCTCCGCTGCGGTTAAACCGCCTAACATACATAGTACACGTACCAAAATATACAAATTGACTTGCCTCATCCTCACAGGAGTCCACAGACCTCTATACAATTGGACTGAATCCTAGGACGGGACAGGGCCCCGTCATACCCTCGACTATGTACATGAATACAGACTAAGGTAATAAGTATGTAGTACCCATGTTTGCTCTGTAGCAAAGGGGCACTTCAAATGTTAATTAGAGATCCTGAGCTCGCCCGCTATCCTATACGTCTGTCCTTGCGGGTATGCAATGTAGCTCCCGAAGAGAGAGGGGTTAGTACGACGGATGTACTGAATATGTAAAGTAGCACGTACAGAGTATTTATATTAGGATAGGTATTAAAGCAAAGTACAGTGGTTACTTGTCTACTCAAAATATCAAAAATACTTACGATAAGCACATATTCAAAATACTGACATACTTACTTTCAAAAATCCAAACAAGAGTAATAAGTCACCATGGGAGTTTGGTTTCCAAGCATCATAACCATATGATAAGTGTGCCGGGTGTCCCTATATTCAGAAAACCTCACACAGAAATGACATAGTGCAAAAGTTGGACCGCTCGGGTTATCGAGTCGCGTCCACCACAGACATGTCCTGGACCGCTTGGGGTATCAAGTCAAGCCCACCAAAGATATGTCCTGGACCATTTGGGGTATCGAGTTGCATCCACCAAGGATATATTCTGGATTGCTCGGGGTGTCGAGTCGGGTCCACTACAGATATGTCCTGGATCGCTCGGGTTATCGAGTCGCGCCCAGGTGTAGTGTCAACTTCGAAACATATATATAAATGTGCATGGACAAAATCATTATCATAAACTTCCAACATAAATGAAATATTCACATGCTTCCAAATCTACAAAGTTATGAAACTTTCCCTATTTACAACTTATCCAACTTACTAGATTCTTTTGACGTAGAAATTAAAAATAAAATGGATTACCATAGGAATAGGATTTTTCAAAATTTATTTATAATGCCACATACTTTTTCTAACTTATGAATTTCAAGAATGTAAGCGTCAAACTAAGACATATTTGCTAAAGTATATCAAAGATAAATATGGATTTTATTCATAGTTGGATTTCAAAAGTGGAGTTTGTTCGAGGTTCATATTTTACCTATCTCATGCAAATTACTAGGGAGCGCCTCAAGATGATTTTTAAGGTAAATTTGGGATTTCTATCAAAGGTTATATGCGTTTATATTTTCGAAACATTTCGAGCCCATAGTTTTCCAAACTAGTTAACTTCCTTTCAAACTCATACTATTCATGTATTTTAAAGTCCTGTGACTGTCTAGTTCTGCCATCTGACCAGCCCTTAGAAACACTTTGTTTTACCAATCTGCAGAGGCAAAATGACCAATGATTGGCTTTCCTGAAGCCTCCTCCACATAGGAAAACATCTCACAAATAAAATCCAGAGGGAGTCTGATTATATATTTATTTATTTTCCATTTTAGATCATTAGAAGGATGAAATATTCTACATTTGACCAAGTAAAAAATAAAGACAAGGAAGGTATGAATATGTGCCAGACGTTAAGATGAAGCTTGTGGTTCTTAAAGGCAACACCTTCTGCATATGATCATAAAACAAGAACAGAAAGAACTCTGGGAAGTAGACAAAAAAAACATACTATTCTTAGGAAAGAGATACACACTATAATGATCAGTAAAGATTCAAAATAAGAAAATATCAAACCAAATAAATTCACCAAATATCTTACCTACCAAAAGCATGATATGATTCAGGTGTGCAACAAATGCAAAATCGAACCACTAAAATTCTTTAAAAAAATGGAGTTCTGACCATTTGAAGTGAAAACAGGTGTATTATAGGTCCTACATTTTACATAAGGAGATGAATCAATGAACTCACACAAGGAAATAGAGAGAGAGAAAGTCAGAGACATATACCCAAGTAACAACTTCTATGTCTAACATTAGTCATTGGGCAGTAACTTAATTGAGAACCAAATAGTACAGGAAACAGTAACTTCATACTTGTTAACATGCAAACACAAACAGCCAAATCTTGAGGACTGCAGTTATTTACAAGAACAGTTGTACATATGGAGGATAGGATCAATAAAAGGTGCATAGGGTTGTTCATGACTATTGGAGAGAAGGGGGAAACAAATGGGAGCCTATTCTAGCCCTAGCATACCAAAACAAGGATGCATAACAGAGATAGTCCTGATCTATATATGTAAACAGTGGAAGAACATGTTCGATGGTCAGTACTCAAGTTCAGAAACACCATCACGCAGCAGTCAAGATCAAAATATGCTTGAACAAGATGAAATAAAGCAATAAAACAAGAACACCTACTGTCCAACAGTAGAACAGGAGATAAATCAGCAGCTATTACGCAAGTTAGATCAGTTTTTTTTATCCATTTAGAGAAGTTAGGAAAAATAGACTTCGAACTAAAGTGTTTGGCAGAGTTTCCTTAGTTTTACTGACTACCCACTTGCATACAGAAATATCCCAATAACCAGTACAAGTTTATATATAAATATGCGGGCTAGTTTAGGCAAAATAAAATAGGGTAACAACTCAATAAAACATGCTTGAGGTTGTTGGTGATCCGAAAATCCTGATTCCAATGATAGTCTAACAGAAATCAAAACCAATGGCCTCGAGAAGGTATTAAACATGTCATGCTCATAAAGGAATGAGTCGATAGTCCTTGGGAAGGAGGGGCAAACTATGGTCAAAGATAAACAAATGCACTTAAATTTGATAGCACATTTCCAAATAAGTCAATGGGTAAGGCAGTCAACAAGGCATTCTTTAATCATTTTTCATAGTGAACAAACAAGGTGGCAGGCATTCCATATTTTTAGCAGCCCTAAAACCAAATCTATCTTAAGGAGACGAAGCTATCATCAAGAATGAACTACAACACAGTTTAAACTTCATAGTATACTTTCAAACAAATCTGTGAGTAAACAATCGACCAACCTTTTCCATAATTTCTTAGTGACCCAAACAAGGTACCAACATACACACTTAACCAAACAGCCATTCCAAGGTACACAACTCAATATTCATAGCTAATAACAGACTAAAGACATAAAAGTTCGCACCATCTGAAAATTAAGTCCAAACACCGTACGAACAGTTCATATCCAAGTCAATAAAATGATAAATACTTAATCAAGTAAATGATTCTCCACAGTTAAATAAATCATGCCACAAACGAGAATGCCTTACGTACCTTAAACTCTCTCCAACACAATTCAAATGGAAACCAACTACGACTTACGCTTCAAATCGCCCAAAGTCATTCATCTTCTTCCCTGGCTAAACACCACCCTAAAACAGCCCCAACATCACAATTTCAA
>DF362412.1:23070-55027 GCA_000787875.1 Solanum virginianum | reverse complement strand
ATTTACAAAAATTTCGGCAGAGTTTCCTCTGTTTTACTGACTACCCACCTGTATACAGAAGATCCCAACATATAGTACAAACATACAAATATACATATATATACATATATGCGGGCCGACAAGGTCACTGCTGCGGTTAAACCGCCCAGCAAACACAACATATATACATGATAAACAGACTAACGGACGTATCCCACATATACAACATAAGTACATAATATATAGACTGACTGACATGATCCACTCCATAGCATATGTACAGAATGTCAAGACAGGTGGCTAAGTCCCACATACACAACATATGCACATAATACACAGACTTTCTTATAGAACCCATACTCACAGACTGTCCACAGACCTCTAATACGAACAAACTGAATCATAAGACAGGACAGGGCCCCCGTCGTACTCTCAAATGTAAATAATATAAAGTAACGAAATAGCATGTATACCAAAAGTGGCTCCGAAGCAAAGGAGCTCTTCTAACTGCAAACAGGGGTCCTAAGCTGGTGGTCCGCTAGTCTGTGAGTCTGTACCTGCGGGCATGAAATGCAGCCCCCGAAGAAAAGGGGTTAGTACGTAATACTTCTAGAATATGTAAAGTAGAGGGTACAAACTGTAAAGAGAATAATAGTCCAAAAAGAGGTATAAAAAGATCAGCTCATATACAAATGTCAAAGAAATATTTCTTTTGTTGTTTTCAAAATATCAAACTGATGCCTAACAGACCAGAATGATGGCGATCTCCAAACTCGCGCCATACCATAGCATTACACCAGAAAGTTCAAATACCGAAATCTCCATCACAAATCACAATGTGGGATCTGTGAGCCGGCGGCCTGTACTCACAGATCCTATAGAAAATGTGGCATAGAGCCACCAGACCAAAGGCCCAATCTCACCATGTACCAACTAAGAGAAGACGACCCTTAGGCCAAGACGATTCCACCGTATTCAGCCAACTTCAGAATATAGATATATAATATATTACGCACGATAACAATTGGCTCGGGAACCGATGAACGAGGTCATAATAGGCACGGATAGAGTTGTGATGATTATACGCATAAAAAAAACCCTTTCTAAAGTTCAAGAAATCGGTTATATTTTCATGTTTGTAAAACAAAGCCTTACTTGTACCAAAAGTGTTCATGTCTGGAAACAAAACATTTGTTATGTCAAAATATTCCTACTAGGGTTCAACATAATATTCATTCTCCAATTCTTCCCAATTTATCAAAATTTGTAAATGGAAGTTCCATGATAACTTAGAAGGGATCTTACATCACTTAGATTGTTCCAACTATCAAGAAGTATTTCAGGGAAGTTGAGCCTTTTAACCAAAGTAATAGTACAGGAGTTTGTATTCTTGGACCTATTAAACCACAAAGTGTTTCAGACTATTCTATCTCTTTTTCAACCTTATCATGTAAAATTTTCTAAGTCACAAGAGCATAGGACATCAATAATGATTCACAAGAATGGCTAAGGATAGCATAAAGCATGTGTAGGTTTGAATAGCAAGGAAAATGGAGTTTTCTTCAAACTTGTCACGTTTCTATTATTAACTTAGTCATGCCGAGATACGAGAACTTTACATACCTGGATTCCTTCGTTAAACTAATCTGAATCACTCTTCCGTATGTCTAGTATCTACAACAATCACCATAATGCATACTATTAGATAAAATCCTTCATGGCCTTAAATCCCAAGTGTAATCCTAATTATTATATACTTTTATTTTATAAAACTTTCGCCAACATCTCCCCTTAAAATGGATCACCTCGAGAACCCATCTCAGCCTCAATTCATTTACAACAACAACATCAACAGTCCAGTAGTCAACAACAAGTTTTCTCAAAGGCTACAATACATTAAACTCACTATCGAACTTCATTTCTTATCAAAACTAAAAAATAGGGGCAGCGTACTTATTTTATACATGTTTACCACATTTGGTCACTCCTACATGCTCCAAGAATCATATTATATCATTCAAACGTCCAACGCAAACTCCCAATGTTAAAACGCAACATTTCGTTGCAATAAGGGCCCAAACTCGACCAACCCTTTAAGAATACATACAATAACTTTCTAGTACTCCTACCACCCTACACGAATCATATTTTATACCATCTACACATGAGTATAAGATTTTAAGACAAATTACTTCATATACAAAATTTCCCCCAATTTCGAACCCACTTGCAAATCCCACAATTACTTTAAACAAATAATTCCTTCAAGGTTTTCTTACAATATAAAATCCACAATCACCTATACAAGCTTTAATTTTAAATCAAACCAAGAGAAAATCAACATACCTTGTCAACTATTTCAATAACCTCAAACCACAAATTTCGAGTTTAGAAGTGTTTCTTTGACAAGCCAATGTTTTTACATGTGTACACATATAGGTTTGTGCACATTCTCATCTTTACAATATTATCGCTTTGGCCCTAAATTTTTAAAATTGGCACTTAGGTCTCAATTCTTCGTAATTGATCCAGTGCACAAAAGTATGGGTTCTAACATCCTTCCCCCCTTAAGAACATTCATCCTCGAATGTCATATTAACCTTATAATTTCCATTGTCTATAACATCACATCCAACAATGAGCAGCTTACAATCATATATTATGCTTGGTAAGGAAAATAAATGAATTATTTGAAGTTATGGGAAATAAATGAGGATTGTTTTTCTTTATTTGCTCCTCCGTTTCCCAAGTCATCTCCTCTTTGTTATTATTGTGCCAAAGCATTTTAACTGAGGCTACATGTTTGTTCCGCAGTTTCTTAACTTGATGGTCTAGTACTGCTACAGGTTGTTCTTCATACGTTAGCTCCTTGGTAACCTGTATGTCATCCACAGGAAAAATTCTGGAAGGATCACCAATGCATTTACAAAGCATGGAGATATGAAATACCGGGTGTATTACTCCCAAATCAGCTGGCAACTTTAACTCATAGGCAACCTTGCCTAATCTGTGGACGATCTGATATGGACCAATGTACCTTGGGCTGAGTTTTCCCTTCTTATCGAATCTCATGACGCCTTTCATAGGTGATACTTTTTGGAATACCCAGTCTCCAACCTGAAATTCTAATAGTCGCCGGCAGTTATCTGCATAAGACTTCTGTCGACTCTGGGCGGCTAATAACTGATCCTGAATGAGTTTCACTTTGTCTACCGCCTGCTGGACCATGTTTGATCTAATCAATCTAGTTTCACCAACATCGAACCAACCAATTGGTGACCAACACTTTCTACCATATAGTGCTTCGTACGGTGCCATTTGAATGCTGGAATGGTAACTATTATTATATGCAAACTCAATCAGCGGTAAATGCTCATCCAAGCTACCTCAAAAATCAATCACACAGGCCTGTAACATGTCTTCCAGTATTTGTATAGTACGCTTGGCTTAGCCATCAGACTGGGGATGGAATGCTGTGTTGAGACTCACCTGCGTCCCCAAACTCTCCTGAAATGATCACCAGAAATTCGTTGTAAACTGGGTGCCTCTATCTCAGATAATGGATATAGGAATACCGTGAAGGCGCACTATTTCCTTGATATACAATCTGGCATAGTCCTCAGCCGAGTAGGTAGTCCCGACCGAAAGAAAGTGAGCTGTCTTAGTTAATCAATCAACAATAACCCAAATAGAGTCATAACTGTGTGGAGTGCATGGAAAGCCTGTAATAAAGTCCATATTAATAATCTGCCACTTCCACGATGGTATCTCCATCTCCTGTAACAACCCGCCAGGCTTTTGATGTTCTATTTTCACTTGCTGACAGTTTGGGCATTGAGCAACGAACTCTACTATATCATGATTCATGCCATCCCACCAATATAAAAATCTTAGGTCATGGTACATTTTTTTAGACCCAGGGTGAATAGAATAACGGGCACAATATGCCTCGCCCATAATTTACCGTCGCAAATCTGCAACATCCAGTACACATAACCTGCCTCTAAACAATAAAGTTCCTTCGGGGGAGAGCTCAAATGGGGTCTGCTCCTTTTCCAAAAGCTATATCTCTGTATCTAACTAAGACAGGACCCTCATATTGACGTGCTTAACTTCTGCTACAATAGACGATTCAGCCATACCCTAAACCGAAACCCCCAAATCACCAGAATTTGATAGACGAACTCCTCGACTAGCTAACTACTGAATGTCACAAATTATCCCCTTCTTCTCTGTCGGTGAGTCAGCCAAGCTGCCCATGGACTTGCGACTGAGTGCATCCGCTACAATATTAGTTTCCCCTGGATGGTAGAGAATATCAATATCAGTCTTTCAATAGTTTTAACCATCATCGTTGTCACAAGTTTAGTTCTTTCTACTTAAAGATGTATTGGAGACTTTTGTGATCTGTATAAATATCAACATCCAAGTTGTATAAATAATGCCTCCATATCTTCAATGCATGGATCACCGCGGCTAGCTCTAAATCATGAGTAGGATAATTTTGCTCATGCTTCTTAAGCTGCCGGGAAGCATAGGCTATCACTTTGTCGTGTTGCATTAACACACACCCTAAACCTACATGGGAGGCATCACAATAAACTACATACCTATCTGGAACCTCCGGCAAAGTCAAAACTAGAGCTAAAGTCAAATTCTCCTTTAATAGTTGAAAGTTATGCTCACAAGTATCGGACCACTGGAATTTAGCTCCTTTCTGCGTTAGCCTTGTCAAAGGCGCTGCAATAGAAAAACATTTCTCTATGAACCTCCTGTAGTAGCCAGCTAACCCCAAAAAGCTACGCACCTCAGTTGGCGTTGTGGGTCTAGGATAATTCTTTATGGCCTCAATTTTCTGGGAATCTACCCGAACGCCGTCAACTCCAATAACATGGCCCAAAAATGCCACTGAAGATAACCAGAATTCATATTTGGAGAACTTAGCATATAACTTCTGATGACGAAGAGTGCTAAGGAGTGTTCTCAAATGGTCTGCATGATCCGCTTTTGACTGGGAATAAACTAGAATATCATCAATAAATACAATCACGAACACATTTAGAAATGGTTTGAGCACTCTATTCATAACGTCCATGAATACAACTGGAGCATTTGTTAACTCGAAGGACATAACTCTGAATTCATAATGCCGTAGCAAGTCCTGAATGTCACCGCTAGAGCATTTGTTAACCCGAAGGACATAACTCTAAATTCATAATGCCCGTAGCAAGTTCTGAATGCCGTTTTAGGAATGTCTTCTTCGCGTACCCGAACTTGATGACAACCAGAACGCAAATCTATCTTCGAGAAATACCTAGCTCCCTGTAACTGGTCAAACAAATCATCAATACTGGGAAGGGGGTATTTATTCTTAACAGTTACCTTATTCAGCTGCTAATAGTCAATACACATCCGTAGCGACCCGTCTTTCTTTCTCACAAATAATACCGGAGCTCCCCAGTAGAAAGCCTTTCTCCAAAAAATCTCTCAACCGCTCTTTTAATTCTTTTAGTTCAGCTGGTACCATTTTGTACAGAGGGATCGAGATAGGCTGAGTATCAGGCAATAACTCTATAGCAAACTCCACTTCCCCCTCGGGAGGAAGATCGGAAAGTTTATTCAGAAATACGTTTAGGAATTCATTAACTACTGGAATGGACTGAAGAGTCGGTGGTTCAGCATCCAAGTTATGTACCTGAACCAGGTGACAAAGACACCCTTTCCTGATCATCTTGCTGGCTTTGAGGTATGAAATAAACTTACCCCTTGGCATAGCAATATTACCAAACCACTAAAGCATTGGTTCTCCTGGGAACTTGAATTGAACTAACTTCTTTTGGCAGTCAAATTTAGCATAGCAAGAAGCTAGCCAATCCATACCCATAATCACATCAAAGTCTATCATGTCTAGTTCCATCAAGTCAGCCTGAGTACGATGGTCATATATAGATATCGGGTAATTTCTATAAACCCGACTAACAATAATAGATTCTCCTACCAGTGTCGCGACCTTACAAGGCTCTATCGGTTCTGATAGTATATCAATAGTGCAAGTAACCAATGAAGAAATGTATGATAAGGTAGAACCAGGATCAATCAACACATATATAGCTCGTGAGCAAACAAGTAATGTACTTGTAATAACATTAGGCGATGGCTCCTGATCCTGTCGGTTGGCTAAAGCATAGATGCGGTTCATAGCACCGCTAGAACCTGAAGCTCCACCGCGACCTCTACCACGTCCCGCTGCCAGTGAAGTACCTCGCCCCGTAGGGTGCATAGCAACCGAAGTAGCAGAAGAAGCTCCGACTGCACCTGAGGTTTGGGCTGACCCCTCTGCACCAACCCTTTCGGGATAATCCCGCATTTGATGACCCTGACGACCACAAGTAAAATAGGCTCTCGTAGCACAAAAGCACTCCCCTGGGTGACACTTCCCGCAATGCGGACATAGGGGTCTGAAAAACCCCTACTGGCTACTGGGTCCTGGTCCTGCCCCTGACTTGCTAACACCAGCTGGTCTTCTACTGTGGGTCTGAGAAGGCGTGCTGCATGCTGGTCAAGGAGAATGACCGCTCTGCTGTTGCCGCTGAAATTGTCCACCCCAAAAATCTGCAGTTAAATCGGCTGACCTAGCCCTTTTTAGCTAGCCTCTATCATCTGCCCTTTCCACCTGGCGCCCTCGACGATGACTCTCCATGCCCTGGGCATGGGCCTGGATATAAGCAATATCTACCTCAGGTTGGGCAACAATCACCAGACAACTATCAGCATAGTATGAATCTAGCCCTACAATATAACGATGAATACGGTCTGTCATGCTGGAAACATATGCAGGTGCATAACGAGCCAAAGAATCAAATTCCAAGTTATACTCTCGGACCGACCGACCTCGTTGTCTCAACATTAGAAACCTGTCTTCCCTGGCATATCTAATTTCAGGAGGTAGGAAATGAGCCAGGAACGCCTCATTAAATTCACTCCAAACAGCGAGCGGGGCACCCTCACCCCTAGATAACATCCATGCCTCGAACCAGTTTGTTGCAACATCTTGTAGCCTGTAAGATGCCAATTCCACAGATTCAGTGTCAGATGCTCCAACCACCCTTAAGGTCCGCTGCATTTGCCGCACAAACTCCTAAGGGTCTTCAGAGGGTTTGGACCCAAGAAATTATGGGGGTCCACAGGCCAAGAAATCACGAGCCCGAGTGTTGTCTCGACGGGCTATGTGACTGCTTCCAACCTCCCATCGGTGAGCCTGATATGCCACCAGCTAGGTTAGTAACTGAACTGCCTCCTGCACTTCCCCGATCTCTATACCTGGCTGGGGAGCTAGAGCTTCTGGCGCTCTAACTTCTGGAGCGGGTGGAGTGACTGAGCCCGCTGTCGGGGGTATCCCTCCGATTTCGGCTGCCCACGGGCCCTAGCAGCTCCTTGACCTTATCGAGCCCCACGTACTACTGTGGGCCTGCCCCTACGGCCAGCAGGTGTTTTTCTTGGTGGCATATCTGAAATTAAAAAATAAATGATTTGGTCATGAGGGGAATCATCCTACCAACATAACTCTAACGCACGATCTAAGATCAAACAAATAGTAACATCCTAAGTATTCGGTAGCCTTCTGTTTATAGATATGGTGTACGACACACCGATAAACAAGACTCTATTGGACACGGTCTGTGGACACTCCGAGGACTAACTGCTCTGATACCACTTTTGTCATGATCCAACCTATGGGTCGTGACTAGTACTCGATTGGGGCACCCGGACAGCATTGCTAAGCCAGACTTAGATTATAATCACTATTTTATTTACAGAAATTTTGGCAGAGTTTCCTCTGTTTTACTGACTACCCACATGCATACAGAAGATCCCAGCATATAGTACAAACATACATATATATGCATATATGCGGGCCGACAAGGTCACCGTTGCGGTTAAACTGCCCAGCAAACATAACATACATATATGATACACGGACTAACGAACTTATCCCACATACACAACTTAAGTACATAATATACAGACTGACTGACATGACCCACACTCACAGGAGTCCACAGACCTCTAATACGAACAAACTAAATCATAAGATGGGACAGAGCCCCCGTCATACCCTCAAATGTATATAATATAAAGTAATGAAATAGCATGTATACCAAATGTGGCTCCAAAGCAAAGGAGCTCTTCTAACTGCAAGCAGGGGTCCTAAGCTGGAGGCCCTCTACTCTGTGCAATTGTACCTGTGGGCATTTAAAGCAGCCCCAAAGAAAGGGGGTCAGTACGTAATACGTACCGAATATGTAAAGTAGAGGACCTAAGCTGGCGGCCCGCTACTCTGTGTGTATGTAGCTGCGAGCATGAACGCAGCCCCCGAAGAAAGGTGGTTAGTACGTAATACGTACCGAATATGTAAAGCAGAGGGTACAAACTGTAAAGAGAATAATAGTCCAAACAGAGGTATAAAAAGATCAGCTCATATGCAAATGTCAAAGAAATATTTCTTTTGTTGTTTTCAAAATATCAAATTGATGCCTAACGGACCGGAATGATGGCGACCTCCAAACTAGTGCCATACCACAGCATCACACCAGAAAGTTCAAATCCCATAAATCTCCATCATAAATCACAATGTGGGATATGTGAGCCGGCGTCCCTGTACTCACAGATCCTATAGCAAATATGGCATAGAGACACCAAACCAAAGGCCCAATCTCACCATGTCACCAACTAAGCGAAATCCATCCTTGGGCCAAGCCGACTCCGCTGTATCCAGCCAACTTCAGAATATACATATATAATATATTACGCACAATAACAACCGTCCAGGGAACCAGTGAACGAGGTCATAATAGGCATGAATAGAGTCAAGAGGTTTATATGCATAAAAAATCCCTTTCTAAAGTTTAAGAAATTAGTTATATGTTCATGTTTGAAAAACAAAGCCATACTTGTACCTAAAGTATTCATATCTGGAAACAAAACATTTGTTATGTCAAAACATTCCTACAAGGGTTCAATATAATATTCATTCTCCAGTTCTTCTCTAATCCGAATCACTTTTTCGGACGTCTAGTATCTACAACAATCACCATAACGCATACTATTAGATAAAATCCTTCACGGCCTTAAATCCCAAGTGTAATCCTAATTATTATATACTTTTATTTTATAAAAGTTTCGCTAGCATCTCCCCTTAAAATGGACCACCCCAAGAACCCTTCTCGGCCTTAATTTATTTACAACAACAACATCAACAGTCCAGCAGTCAACAACAAGTTTTGTTAAAGGCTATAATACAATAAACTCGCTATCGAACTTCATTTCTTACCAAAACTGAAAAATAGGGGCAGCGTACTTATTTTATACAAACTTAACACATTCGGTCACTCCTACATGCTCCAAGAATCAAACTATATCATTCAAATATCCAACATAAACTTCCAACGTCAAAACACAACATTTCATTGCAATAAGGGCCCAAACCCGACCAACCCTTTAAGAATACATACAAGAACTTTCCAGTACTCCTACCACCCTACACGAATCATATTTTATACCATATACGCATGAGTATAAGATTTTAAGACAAATTACTTCATATACAAAATTTCCCCCATTTTCGAACCCACTTGAAAATCCCATAATCACTTTAAACAAACAATTCCTTCAAGGTTTTCTTAAAATATAACATCCACAATCACCTATACAAGCTTTAATTTTAACTCAAACCCAGAGAAAATCAACATACCTTGTTAACCCTTTCAATAACCTCAAACTGCAAATTTCGAGTTTAGAAGTGTTTCTTTGACAAGACAACATTTCCACGATACTTGGGGGACTCAATATACTAGGCTTGAAGCATCAAATAGTTGAAAGATTGAAAAAATGCTAATTGATTGGGTGGTACTGTTCATACACGAGACTGCTCAAAGAGAAGGGTCTTGAAAATTTTCTAAGTGTTAACTCCTTGTGAAGAAGCTAAGGCTACTTGATTAAATTATTATTTTAGAATTTGTTAAACAAAATGCATTTGTCCAAGAATATAAATAAGTATCTTGAATACATATTTGTACATGTGTACACATATATGTTTGTGCACATTCTCATCTTTACAATATTATCTCTTTGCCCCATAAATTTTTTAAAATTGGCACTTAGTTCCCAATTCTCCGTAATTGATCCAGTGCACAAAAGTATGTGTTCTAACATTAGGTTTTGTATTTTAATTATCTAAATAAATGTAAAACTAAAGAACAAATATTCAGTATTATTATTACTCTTAGTTTTGAATTAATTTATTCTTTTTACTAGTATTAGTATTGATTTGATTTTGATGTGTGCTACTCCCTCCGTCTAAAAATAATTGAATTTTTGAGACTTTTTTCAATGCTCAAAATAATTAAATTGTTCAAAGTTCAAAAAGAATATTTGAAACTTTTTTCATATTTGCCCTTTCATTTATTGAAGTTTTATATTTTATAAATTACACTACATATTTATGATTTCACAAAGGGCATTAGTGAAAAGTATAGTGTAAATTTTATCTTGAATGCTTTTCTTAATATGTATGCATTAACTCAAAAATTCAGTTAATATGGGACAGAGGGGGTATAGAATTACTAATATGGAAACTTACCTAAACATATCATATTTAAAAATTATTTACCATTTATAGCCATATAATTTTATCTTAATACATTGTATAATTCACATTAAATATATAATTTAGATTTTTTTTATCAAAATAAATTTAATATATTTTAAAACATTTACAATTCATGTACATTGCATGTAAATACATTTTTATACATTGTATAATACCTCTATATTACAGGCATAATTCATTTTTAACACATAATACAATTTATTTTTACCCAAATAAATATAATACATTTATAGTACATATGTATTACATATATAATTCATTTTTAATGCATAGTACATATAATTTCTATAGATGATAAATATTTTCTAATTAAATATGATATTCCTAGATAATAAATAAAAAATATATTTAAACATAATTAATATTTTATTTTAAGAAAAAACTCAAAATGATAATTATCCTTACTAATATCTATTGACTATAGCCTTTATTAGATCATCCAAAATTTTAAGTCGAATTTAAAATAATATGTTAAAAGGGTAAATTTATATTTATATATATATATATATATATATATATATATATGTCTAGTTTCGAGTTGGTTTTTTAAAGTTAGAATCAAACCAAACCAAATATAATCGGGTTTTTTAATGCATAGTATGTTCAATTTCTATAGATGGTAAATATTTTCTAATTAAGTATGATATTGGAAGATAATAAATAAAAAATATATTTAAACATAGTTAATATTTTATTTAAAAAAACTCAAAAAGGTAATTATCATTACTAACATCTATGGACTATAGCCTTTATTAGACCATCCAAAATTTTAAGTCAAATTTAAAATAATATGTTAGAAGGATAAATTATATATATATATATATATACATATATAACGACCCCAAAAGGTGCCCGAAAATGTGCCTGGGAAGTGTCCGAAATCGTAATTTCCATATATCTAAAAGTACATTCGTTATTTCAAAAATCCAACTTCATATTCTTGTTTAGGGGGTCAAATTGACTTGGAAATGGGTCTAACCCGAATTTTAGAGCAACCATATCAAAATCCGAAAATCGCAAAGAATGCTATTTAGGAGGGTCAACTTTTAAGGAGAATATCTCTTAGCACACAAAGACCTAGGTCGTCCAGCACCTACCAACTTAAAACCCTTTGAATTACCTTTCCAACTCACTTTGTTTCACCTTATTTCGAGTTCGGATGAAGGATTTATGCCCATTTTCGAAGAACTCGTTCGTGCAGAAAATGCAGATACCAACGACTATCCGTGTCGCCTCTGCAGACACGAACCAGTGTTATTTTGGCCCTATTTTTTGATTTCAGTCCAAGACTTTCAAGTCTTGGGCCCAACGGTTCCTATACGTGGTTTTACCTATACTTAGCCTTATTTCATCCCCATATCATCCTTATCATTCCCCAATATCCTCTCAAACACTTAGACTCACATTTCATCCTAAATTTAAGTCCCAAACTCAAGACCAATCTTAAGGATTTATTCAAGGATTTTACTCAAGCTCCAAGTCTCCATTAAAGTCTTCTTCAGGAACTTCTCAAAAGTTAAGGTGTGTGGTGTTGAACCATTGGGTCCTTCCACCCATGGTGTCTAAGCCTCCTTTTTACTAATATTACATGTAGGTCTTGTATATTGAGAAATTTACTACATAGTGATTTTAGATCATTAAAGTATGGTTGTTCTAGCATGTTTTGAGCTCTAAACCTTGGATCTAATATTGGATTTGATGAGGCGTTTTGATGTGAATTTCTTAGGGGTGTTGCAAGGTGTTGATTAATGGTTTTACTACAGATTTTATTGCATAATTTTATCTCTAAATTGTATGGTCTTTTACCCCAATTACACCCCTAAGTGTTTGACAAAATATCCAACTAGGGTTACTTGAGGAATTGAAGGTCCAATGGATGTCTTATGAGTTTAATAGTATTATGGTGATTATATAATGATGAAATGATGATGGAATGATGATGAAACAATGGTATGCATATGATGCATAATGATGAGAGGAAGTGAAGGTCCATGATAACTTTATGATGATGAGAGTATGGTATTCATGAGTTGATTTCATGGAAGGTAGCAATAGTGATGAAATTAACCAAGGTGAGGGGTTGGTACCTCATTAAACCAAAGTGAGGGGTTGGTACCTCATTAACCAAAGTGAGGGGTTGGTACCTCATTAATCAAATTGAGAGATTTGTACCTCATTAACCAAATTGATGGGTTGGTACCTCATTGAACCCAAGTGGGGGGTTGGTACCTCATACCAATACATGATGGTCTATTCTCACACATATGATATGTCCTATGCAAGCATGAGTTACTTAAGAATGTTTTACTTATACATTTAACATACATGTCATTTTGATATACTATGTCTATTGTATGCATTTTGATTATGAAGCCTATCTGTTATTGCATTGCATCCCACATACTTAGTGCATTCTAGCGTACTAATGCATACTCTTTGCCTACATTATATTACCATGTTCCACCGAAGCCCCACTTGAGTATCTCCACCCACATGGCTAGTACAGTTCCACTCAAGCTTGTTGGTGAGTCCTCTATTCTGGGGACATTGGTCTATGTTTCTTATGTTATGTATTGATTCCTTCTTCCTTATTGCTATTTTGACTATGAGGGTGAGCCCGGTTGCTTTATCTTGGCCCCCGCTAAGTTTCTATGTTTAGATGTGTTATTGGACACGTTATGTATTATGTTTGAGCTTTGACTCATCTATGTTATTTAAGCATTAAACTCGCTCTCTCTCCCTTAGTCCCATTTACCCTTGTTCATGTTTCTCATGATGTTTTATATTGCTTCTGCGATCAAGGATGTGTAATGATATGCTATGAGGCTTGTTTGGGGTTCATTCAGGTTGCCCATTCGCCCAAGCCAAGGGCCTAGACGTGACCATATATATATATATCGGGTTGGCTTTGTTTCGGGTTGGTTTTTAAAGTTAAAATCAAACCAAACCAAATATAGTCAGGTTTTTTTTTTCCAATATCAAACCAAGTCAGACTAAACCATTAGTTGGATTTTTTCTCTTAGGTTGACTCGGTTTGCATTTTGGTTCAAATTTAGGTTTGAATTTGTTTACCCCTAGATATAAGTACACAAAATAATGAAAGGATAACCAAATAATCACAAATAAATCATGAAAGAAATTAAGACATTCAAATTATAATGTCAACCTTCACATTTTCACCATCATCATAAATGAGTTCATTATGAAAATATCACGCCCCGAAAGGGTACCCTAGATGTAACTGACACTCGAATTCTTTTGCTAGCGCCCAATCAGACCACCCAGTCTCATTGCATTCATTTAATCAACTCATATAAAGAGAATAATAGAATATCAGTGGGCTATCACAATATCTATCATATAAAGTACAAAAGAAGTATCTCAATAGAAAAGAAATAGGAAATAAGCAATCCCGACATCAATAATTAGCTATCTGTCTCTATGAAGCCTCTATAACTCTCCTCTAAGAAGGTACCATGACAGGCAATGGCTACCACAATCAAGAATAAAAGACATCAAAATAGATAATAAAGAATAAATATATCCTCCAAAAGCAGGGGAAGACTCACCAAGTCTCTGTCTGAAAATCCGTGAACCTCAACAATTAGACTGCTGAAGTTCTCTATCTATAGAATCTGCATTATAAAATAATGCAGCGCTAAAGGGGAACTAGTATGTGGAATGTACTGTATGTAAAATGGGCTAAAGTAAATGATATCAGCTCATCAAACGCAACTTCAACTCAAAGTAAGGAATAGAACTCTAAAACATCACAAACGCTTAACTGATCCCTGAGAATGAAAGAGGAACAAATTTGACTTGCATCTACTTCTTAACCTGTCACGACCCGATCTCGTGGGCTGTGACTAGTGCTCGGATGGGCACCCAAACACAATCACAAAGCCGAATTTCAAATGGATGACTTATGTTTACAAAACTTTGGGTAGAGTTTCTTTTATTTTATATACTAACACAAAACAACCCTGCACTCAGAAAAATTCTAACAGATGCAACGCAGAATAAACAGAACATCATATACATATAGAATGACCGACAAGGCCAAAATGGTGGGTAAACCGCTCAACATACATATCCCACATGCCTAGTCATATACACTGGGCACAACCCACTTCTAAACAGACTGACAGAATCATAAGCCGGGACTGAGCCCCGCCGTACCCCCGAATAATCGTATATGCAAAATGACGAACAAGTGTATATACCAAAAGTAGGCTCCGGAGTAGGGGAGCACTTCAAGCAGCAGAAGGAGGTCCTAAGTTGATGGGTCACTAAACCGCACGTCGATACTTGTGGGCATGAAATGCAGCCCCCGAAGAAAGGAGGGTCAGTACCAAATACGTACAGAGTATGTAAAGCAGAATATACAAATTATAAATCAGAGTAATAACTAAAACAAAATTATAGTAAATTGGTGCATAACCAAAATATCCAAAATACTCGCTTTCCAAGATACCAGATGCATATCTAAAATATCAAAATACTCACTTTCCAGAAAGTATAGAGTATGAACTGAGGGATAACTGCAACAAAAGTACAGAGATCAAGTGCATGTCCAAAAATATCAAAATGTCTACTTTCAAGATTCCAATCATGCACAGGAACAAGAAATATGGTCGCCCACGTATCAATGGCGCCATAACACCAGAAAGTAGTGAAATTTCTGAATCCCCGTCATATATAATAATGCAGTATAACGCCAAACACGGCCTACGCCCAATCATAGCACAACACCAAACACAGCATACACCCAATTAGAGCACAACACCAAACATAACATACACCCAATCACAGCACCATGCCAAACACAACATACCACCGGAGTACATATATACATATACATATACATATACATATATATATATATATATATATATATATATAGCATAATAAGCATAAGAAGAGTCATGCATAAGCATATGCATAAAACCAGTATCATAAATCCAAAAGATTAGTAAAATGATCATATTTGAATTCAGAATAATACTTGTTACAAATTCTTTTAAACATTATCAAAATCGCATAAAAGGGT
This sequence comes from Solanum virginianum, assembly GCA_000787875.1. Lineage (NCBI taxonomy): Eukaryota > Viridiplantae > Streptophyta > Magnoliopsida > Solanales > Solanaceae > Solanum > Solanum virginianum. Next base: position 39,329 of record DF362412.1, on the reverse strand, counting down.
GTCGCGAGACCCATGGCCGATGGAGACCCAAACTAGCCCAACTTACGGCGAACATACTCATCCTAAATCATACAAACTCCTATGAGGCATGTTTTTGGTTTCCAAAATAATCTGAGCTTTCTACCTTAGTTACGGACATTTATAGTTTCCAAAATCATGAAAACATAAATCCTTGCAAAATTTATCAAACTTTTACATATTCTTGCAACTTATAAATTTTTAAAAAAGAATATAGAAAACAATATTAGGACAAATTTACATAAAAGTGTCAAGGAATAAAGATGGACCATACATAAGCTCGGATTACGGGAGTAGAGTTCCCTCGGGGATCATATCATTGCGAAAATAGAGTTCCCTCGAGAATCATATCAAAGCCTAATTTGAACTAGGACATGCCAAAAAGAAAAGGGGTGCTTTAAATACCTCAACACTTCTCCAAAATAATCCAAATGCGACCAACTCCACTTTATGCTTCGGGTGGCCCAAAATTTACAAATAATTCATAACAAGGCCACACAATTAGCTAAGGACTTCTTGGCGTTAAATTTCAAATTTGTCCTTAATTCTACGAAATATTCGGCAGCATTTTCCCTTAAAAATATGTTACCCCGAGAATCCAACTCGGCTCACATCAACAACAACAACAACAACAACCCAACAACATCAACATTCATTCCAAATGCCAATATCACAATAATAACTCTAAGAATCACCATGAAACAATATGTCAAGAACCCGGCCAACATACTACATATATGCATAAAGATGATTTCTATGCATTTCTTCACACTACAATGATCACAATATACTAACTAGGCCTCCATACATAATTCCCACACAACATATCACTATATATTCATACATATACCACTTCGGCCTAACATCATCATGTACAACTCACTTTCAACATGATATATTTCATGATTTCTCTTCATTTTAACATACTACATCATACATACACCCTTCATAATCCATAAAATAAGATTAAATCTTACCTTTTTCACTTCAACTCCTTAAATGAGCTAAGGTTCCAATCTTGAAGAAAGAAATATTTTCTTGCTTCAACAACTTCTTTAAGCTACTTAGGGGACCCAATATAGTAGGTTTGTACCATCAAAACAATTTTGGAGTGAAGAGAAATGAATTACCAATTTCCAAAGTTAGGCCAAGAGGTTCTTTGGTTTTCTTAGCTTTGGCTTCTTGAATTTTCTAAGTATAGAAGATAAGGAAAATAAAGTGATAATATTACACCCATGTATACATATATATAAGAAAGACTAGAAGAAATTTCCACATGTTTTACCTCTTGGCCAACTCCTCTCTAGATTGTTCTTCAACTTTCTCTCATGTTTTCTAGGTTTTTCTAAGGAATTCTCTAATGATCATCTTTTATACATATATCACAAGTCTTGGCCAAGTGTGCATGGCCACATCACACTTGGTCCAATAATAAGTTAGCACAACTTCAAGTGGACCCCACCTAATCTTCTAGAACCAACTTTCAAAAATTCCACTTTGGCCCCAAACTTTCTAATAATGCCACTTTGGTCCCAAATCTCGTAATTGTTCCAATACACGAAATGTGAGTTCTAACATACCATACAAAAATTACTTTAAAAAAATGTGACTCATATGTAGATAAATAATTTTATGATACATCTCTTGAATATCTGAAGTACAAAGATTGTCTTCCTACATATATGTTGAAAGGTTAAATCATGACCAGAAAAAGACTTAGAGTATCATTTTCTTAAGATCACATAATGACGAACTAACCCACTGATAAAGAAACCAGCATCTGCAACACACTTAACTCTGGCATTCTCCGAAAGGATGCACTTGAACTTGTCGCAGTTCAATATTGTTACCAACCCACCTGCTAATATTCCTATTAGAATTGCCTGAAATATTTTGATACTAAAGATTTAGCTAAGTAGGAATTATTGGAACAATGAAGAATATACAATAGAATAAGGTAGAGAGTGATCTCATTGAATAGGATATTACTCTTACATTTTTGGCATGTTTCATTCCTTTGCTCCATAGATCTTGCATAATAGCCTTGAATATTCTTGCCCCTCTAAAATACAACTTGTTCTCCTAATGTACATTGTTAATCAATAAATCTAATAAAAAAACATTACATAATTAATAATATATATGTGTAGTATCTATATTTCTTACGGGGTCAACTTGTTCAACATCAACGGTGAAAGATGAACCATCACAATACTTCACTCTCAACCTGCATAGATTTTTCCTCTATCGTTTCTCGAATCCAATGGTATCTCATATCTATGTGCTTCGTCCTTGCATGGTACATCGAATTCTTGCTCAAGTCTATCGTACTTTGACTATCACAATAGACGACATACTCTATTAGTTGCAACCTAAGTTCTTGAAGGAATTGTTTAAGCCATATCATCTCTTTACTAGCTTCAGTAGCAGCAATATATTCATCTTCAATTAGTACAACACACTTTTGCAACTTTGACTGCCATGATATAGCTCCCCCTGAAAAAGTAAACATATATCTAGTAGTGGATTTTCTGTTATCAAGGTCACCAGTCATATCAGCATCTGTATAGCCCTTCAAAATTGGACTAGAGCCTTTAAAACTCAAATATTCATCTGAGTTTCCTCTCAGATACTTGAGTATCCACTTCACAGCTTCCCAATGCTCTTTCCTGGATTATCAAGAAATTTGCTCACAACACCAACTGTATGAGCAATATCAGGTCTAGTGTATACCATTGCATACATTAGACTTCCAACGACATAGGAATATGGAATTTTGGCCATATTCTCTTTTTCCTCCTTTGTTGTTAGGCACATCCTCTTGCTCAACTTCATATAACTAGCAAGAGGTGTGCTAACAGGATTAGCATTCTTCATATTGAAGTGCTCCAATACACGTTCAATGTACTTCTTTTGTGACAAATAAATCTTTCTTTCATCTATGAGACGAGTGATTCTCATGCCCAAAATTTGTTTGGCATGGCATAAGTATTTCATAGAAAAAGACTTACACAACTCATTCTTCAGCTTGTCAATTTTGAAAGTATCCTTGCCCACAATTAACATATCATCCATATACAACAATAAGATGATAAAATCATTATCGAAAAATATTTGTACAAACACACAATGGTCTAAGGGAGTCATCTTGTAGCCTTGCTTGCCCATAACAAATTCAAACTTTTTGTAACACTGTCTAGGAGCTTGCTTTAGACCATATTAACTCTTTTTGAGTTTGCACACAAAATTTTCTTTACCATTTACTTTGAAGCCCTCGGGTTGTTCCATATAAATTTTCTCTACTAGGTCACCATAAAGAAAAGTTGCTTTCACATCTATCTACTCAATCTCCAAATTTAGACGAGCAGCCAGACCAAGAACTGTATGAATGAAGGATATATTCATGACAGGTGAAAATATTTTGTCAAAGCTAATACCTTTTCTTTGACTGAATCCCTTAACAACTAATCTAGCTTTGTATCTGGGCTTCTGGGTGTGTTCTTCAATTTTAACTTTGAACACCCACTTATTCTTCAAAGCTTTCATGCCTTTAGGCAATTTCACCAACTCATAAGTATGATTCTCATGCAAGGATTTCATTTCATCTTGCATGGCCTCTGTCCATTATTATTCTTCAAAGCTTTCATGCCCTTAGGCAATTTCACCAACTCATAAGTATGATTTTCATGCAAAGATTTCATTTCATCTTGCATGGCCTCTATCCATTGACCCCTGTGTTCATCTTTCATAGCCTCTTTATAACATTCAGGTTCTCCCCCATTAGTGAGTAGCATATACTCATTTGATGAATAATGAGACGAGGGAACACGCTGTCTTATAAGTAGCATATACTCATTTGATGAATAACGAGATGAGGGAACACGCTGTCTTGCGAACCTTCTGAGAGAAGTATTTGGTTCATCCACAACTTCATGAGCTGGAGGATCATTAATAACACCATCATTGTTGTTATCAATACCAACATGTTGATCCTGAACATGATCCTGGCCTTTGTCATGATCATCGAGCCCACTAACATCATGCACACTTGCATGAGGTACTTCATCAATATAAACCACACCATCAGAACTGGAAGATTCCAGCTTCTCCGCTTTCTTAATGTCTTCGATTGTTTGATTCTCCATGAAGATGATATCATGGCTTCTCATAAGTTTCTTTTCGATTGGATCATATAGCCTGTAACCAAATTCGTCAAGGCCATATCCAACGAAGATACACTGTCTTGTCGTGGCATCTAACTTTGACCTCTCATCTTTTGGCACATGTAAACATGCTTTGCAACCAAACACCCTCAAATGGTCATAGGAAACATCCTTGCCATACCAAACTTTCTTTGGAACATCACCTTGCAAAGCCACAGTATGAGATAGATTAATCATGTATGCAGCGGTCAATAATGCCTCCCCCCAAAAGGAGTTTGGCAACTTTGCTTCAGAAAGTAAACATCTAACTCTCTCCATCAAGATCCTGTTCATCCTCTCTGCCAAACCATTAAGCTGAGGAGTCTTCTAGTATCTAATACATTGATGCTTGTAATATTCGTCAAACGGTCCATAATATTCACTACCGTTATTAGTACAAATACATTTCAGTTTCTTTCTAGTTTCTCTCTCAACTGAAGCTTGAAACTGCTTAAAGACACCTAGCACTTAGTCTTTAGTCTTCAAGATATAGACCCAAAATTTTCTTGAGCAATCATCAATGAACGTGATAAAATAGAGGGCAACCCCCGAAGTCTTTGAATTCATTGGACCATATAAATTAGAGTGCACCAACTCAAGAAACTCTGTCTTTCTTAAGGGAGGGTTAGACTTGAAGGAAACTCTATTTTGCTTTCCAGCCAGGCAGTGCTCACACTTTTCTAATTTAACACTTTTGCAATCTGACAATAATTTCTTCTTGGCTAGAACATTTAGTCCTTTCTCACTGATGTGGCTAAGTCTCTTATGCCATAACTTTGAAGATTTATCATTCTCAACTACATTCACCATATTCTCACAAGTGGAAGCCGTAGTCTAGTATAGACCATGACATTTTTTGCCATGAGCCACAACCAAGGAACCCTTAATGAGTTTCCATTTTCCTCCACCGTTGGTACTGACATATCCTTCATTATCTAATACCCCAACAGAAATAAGATGCAGACCAAAATCAGGTGCATACTTCACATTGTTTAGAACTACTTTAGTTCCAATACTAGTTTCTAAATAAATTGTACCAATACCAACCACTTTAGACACAATCTCATTACCCATACTCAAAGTTCCAAAGTCACCTAGAGTATAGGCAGAGAAAAAATCTTTCTTGAATGTCACATAAGATGCGGCACCAGTGTCCATAATCCAGCTTGACTTCATCACAAGAAATATTTATCAGATTAACATCAAGAACAGTGAGGAGATCTTCAGTGGCAATGGTGGCAAGGCAATTTTCATTGCCTTCTTCTTTGTTTTCTTCTTTTTCTCAATTCTCCCTTTTCAATTTTTGGCAGAACTTTTTTGTGTGCCCTTTCATAGAACAATGATAGAACTCAATATTTTTAAGTTTGCCTCTAGATTTGCTCCTGCTATGTTCTCTATTCAGAGAATCACGATTTTTGTTTTTCCCCCTAGAACCTGCCACTAGGACATCTGACAAAGAAGAACCTTGAGATTTTCTTCTCATCTCTTCTACCACGATTTTTGTTTCTTCCCTTAGAACCTGCCACTAGGACATCTGACAAAGAAGAACCTTGAGATTTTCTTCTCATCTCTTTGTTCAACATACTGCTCTTGGCCAAATCCATAGAGATTACACCATCCGTAGAAGAATTTGATAATGACATTCTAAATATTTCCCAAGAATCTGATAGGGAACCAAGTAGAAGCAAGCCTTGAATTTCTTCATCAAATTTAATGCCCATAGCAAATAACTGGTTCATGATTCCTTGAAAATTATTTAGGTGATCTGTCATCGGAGAATCATCGATATATTTTAAACTCAGCATCTGCTTTATCAAGAACATTTTATCGTCCCCAGTCTTCCGAGCATACAAGTTTTCAAGATACTCCCATAGGGTACGAGCATATATTTCCCTAGAAATATGGTTCAACATATTATCATCAACTCATTGTCGAATAAATCCACAGACCTGTCTATGCAACAGATTTTACTCCTCATCTGTTTTATTTTCAGGCTTTTTAGTGGCAAAGACTTGTTGATAAAAATTCTTGACGTAAAGTAGATCTTCCATTTTTTCCTTCCAAATGGCATAATTAGTGCCATTCAAAGTGAACATTCTACTAGTGTTGACTTCCATTAGTTTTCCCAAAAAATTATTTACCAAAGTAAATCTTTTCTGATGTAGAAGTTTACACTATGCTGCAACCACAGAACATACTCAGATAGAACCTTGGCTCTGATACTAGTTTGTTGGAAAAAAATATGGATTAACACAAAATAAAAATGGAACAAAAAATATGAAAAATGGAAAAATAATGACACTAAGATTTTATGTGGAAACCCTTCTGAATAAGGGAACAAATCACGGGCCAAGAGTAGCAACTGATATTACTATAGTAAGAAATTTTATACCGTGTAAGCACGAGTATAATACTCCCAAAAACTTCTAAACACACAACAGAAATACTCTCTTTTGATTTTTCACCTTACCAAAATATCGCTCACACTTTATTTTTTTCACGTACTATTTTTCTTAAATAGCCTATGGTATACCTCACAAGATAAAATACTCAATGTATTTTTTGTCACGACCCGATTCATGGTCCGTGACTAGTGCCTGGATGGGCACCCAAACACAATTACAAAACCGAATATCAAATAGGTGGCTTAAGCCAACACAAGTATCAAACTCATCCTCAAATCTGAACAAACATATATACAATTCCTTTTTAGTAAAATTTTAGATAGATTTGCTAATACTTCCCAGATTATCCAAAAATAACCTGTATATCAGAAGATGCCAATAGAGTCCAAACGAAATCAACAGAATATCATATGTGCACAAATGGGCCAACAAGGCCGCTATGGCGGGTAAAATTGCATATCCAACATATCAAACATATTATGCAGGTCTAATTAGGCGGACTGGGCACAACCCACACACGTACGTATCCACAGACCTCTAAACAAACTGACAGAATCATAGGATGGGACAGGGCCCCGTCGTACCCCTAAATGGATATATAAATTTAATGCAACGAATAAAAGTACACATATATACCAAAAGTGGGCTATGGAGTAGGAGAGCACTTCAAATCGTAGAAGGAGGTCCTAAGCTGATGGGTCACCAAACTATATGTCGGTACCTGCAGGCATGAAATGCAGCCCTTGAAGAACGGAGGTTAATACGAAATAAGTACCGAGTATCTAAAGCAGAATGTACAAAAGATAAATCAGAGTAATAATCCAAAATAAAAGTGTGAAAGTCAAATGCATGTCCAAAATGTCAAAATGTTTATTTTCAAAATACCAAATCATGCCTAACGCACAGGAATGATAGTGACCTCCAAAACTTGCGTCATACCATAGCATAACACCAGAAAGTTCAAATATCCGAAATCTCCATCACATATCACAAAATGGCATGATTCCAAACATAGCAGATTGCCCAATCACAGCAAGTCACCAATCTAAGCGGAGCCCAGCCCTTGGGCGAAGCTGACCCATCGAACGCAGCAAACTCCGAAATATATATATCATAATACGCATGACAATAACTGGCTTGGGAACCAGTGAACGATATCATAATAGGCATGAGCAGAGTTGCGAGTAATCATATGTATAAAAAATCATTATCAAACGTAGTTCTTCTGTGACTTAGATATCATCCACAGGAAAGATTCTGGAAAGGTCACCAATATATTTATGAAACATAGAACATGAAATACCTGGTGTACTGCTTCCAAATTAGCTGGTAGATCCAATTCATAGAAACCTTGCTTTTTCTACGGATAATCTATAAAAGGGTGTCGCAGGACCCTTAGCTGATGGGAACCATAATTGGCCCAACCTACGAGGAACATTCTCATCCTAGATCATACAACTCATACGAGGCATTTCAAAATCATTTTCAAGGCAATCAGAGCTTTCTATCAAAAGTTACGGAGATTTAAAGTTTAAAATCGATATAGAATCAATTCTTTAAAAAATTACTCAAATTTCACATATTCTTACAACTTACAAATTTCAAAGACATACGAGTCAAGATTATGACAAAGTATCAAAGTAATGCCAAAGAACAAATACAGATCATACACAAGCTCAGATTGCGAGAATAGACATAAGAGTCAAGATTATGACAAATTATCATAGGAATGCCAAAGAACAAATACAGATCATACACAAGCTCAGATTGCGAGAATAGAGTTCCCTCGAGATTCATATCATAGCCTATTTTTAGCTAAGACATGCCAAAAAGGAAAGGTTGTTTTACATACCTCAAACACCCTCAAATTCAATTCAAACATAAGCCAAATCCAACTTATGCTTCAGATTTTCCCAAAGTCTACAAATAATTCATAACAATGCCAAACAATTAGCTAAAGACTTTTTGGGCATTAAATTCCAACTTCAGCCTTAATTCTATAAAAATTTGGGCAGCATCTCCCCTTAAAATTGGCCACCCCGAAAGTCAACTAGGCTCAATTCATCATCATCATCAACAACAACAACCCAAAAACACCAATAATCAATTCAAATAACAATATAACCATAATGACTTTAATTACCATATCTTAACCATATTCATAAATCTGATTAACATACTACATACACATATGGATGATTTCCAATCCTTTCTTCACCCTATAATGATCAACAATTCATAATTTCAACACAATACAACACTACACAACACCATCTAATTATACATATACCACACGACCATAGCAACATACATACAATTCCTTTGCAACCTTCCATATTTCATAATTTTCCTTCATTTTAACATACTACAACATACATACAACCTTCATAATATATAAAATAAGACTAAATCTTACCTTTTCTCTTCAACTTCACAATTGAGCTAGGGTTTTTAAAAGTGAAGAATAAATATTTTTCTTGCTCCAACAACCATTCCAAGCTACTTAGGAGCCTCAATATAGTAGGTTTATATCATCAAAATAATTTGAAATGGAACAAAATAAATTTCCCAATTTTTCTTGTCTTGGCCGAGGGTTTGGTTTTGGTTTTCTTAAACTTGGAAAATAGAAATGGAAATGAAATAAAGATAAGGGTCATCACATATATATACCACAAGTCTTGGCCAAGTGTACATGGCTCACATCACACTTGGTCCAATGTGAAGTTGGCACAAATTCAAGTGGGTCCCACCTAATCTTCTAGAATCAACTTTTAAAATTTTCACTTTGGTCCTAAATTCTCCTAATTATACTATTTTGGTCCCAAATTTTTCAATAATGCTATTTTGGTCCCAAATTCTCCTAATTGTTCCAATGCACGAAATGTGGGTTCTAACATCCTCCCCTCTTTAAAACATTCATCCTTGAATGTTAAAATAACCTTATGAATTACATAAACAATTTAGGGGGAGTTTCCCTTCAACTACCATAACAACACGTCCAACAATCAAAAATTTACTTGTCCAATAACAAAGTTTTACAAAAAGATTAAATTACCTTTAGGCACTGGAAACAAGTGAAGACATTTCTTTTTCATCTGTTCCTCTGCTTCTCAGGTCATTTCTTCGCGGTTATTATATCGCCACAACACTTTAACAAAAGTCACATCTTTATGTTGTAGCTTTCTCACCTGGCTATCTAATATGGCTATGGGCTGCTCTTCATAAGATAGTTCTTCTGTGACTTAGATATCATCCACAGGAAAGATTCTGGAAAGGTCACCAATATATTTATGAAACATAGAACATGAAATACCTGGTGTACTGCTTCCAAATTAGCTGGTAGATCCAATTCATAGAAACCTTGCTTTTTCTACGGATAATCTGATATGGGCCAAATATGTCTCGGACTAAGCTTCCCCTTTTTATAGAACCTTATAACACCTTTCATAGGTGACACTTTATGAAATACCCAATCTCCAATCTGAAACTCTAAATGTCGACGATGATTATCTGTATAAGATTTTTGTTGACTCTGAGCCACTAATAATTGCTCTCGAATGAGTTTCACCTTATCTACTTCCTGCTGGATCACGTCCGAGCCAATCAACCCAATCTCTCCAACATCAACCAATCAAGCGGTAACCTACATTTCCTGCCCTACAATGCCTCATACGGTGCCAGCTGAATATTGGACCGGTAGCTATTATTATAAAAAAATTCAAAAAGCGGCAAGTGATCATCCCAGCTACCCTAAAAATCAATAAGCGGCCCGTAACATATCTTTCAATGTCTGAATAGTATGCTCGACCTGTCCTATCAGACTAGGGATGGAATGTTGTACTGAGACTCAGCTATGTCCCAAACTTGCCTGAAATGGCCTCCAGAAATTTGTCGTGAACTGGACACCTCTGTCAAAGATAATAGATCTGGAAACACCATGAAGTCGCACAATTTGCCTGATATAAAGTCTAGCCTAATCCTTTATTGAGTAAGTAGTCCGAACTGGAGGAAAATGGGCTGATTTCATTAACCTATTAACAATAATTCAAATCCAATCATATCTCCATGGAATTCGAGGTAACCCTATAATAAAATCCATATTAATGATCTCCCACTTCCACGTTGGTACCTCCATTTCTTGCAATAACCCACCGGGCTTCTGGTGCTCAATTTTAATCGGCTGGCAATTCGTACACTGAGCAACTAATTCTACCATACCTCTATTCATACCATTCTACTAATATAAGCACTTGAGATCATGGTACATCTTCATCGACCCTAGATAAATAGAGTAACGAGCATAATGTGCCTCACCCATAACTTGTTGTCGTAAACCCGCAATATTTGGTAAATACGACCTACCCCTGAATCATAATATTTTATCATAGGTAAGTTCAATTGAAGTAGTTCCCTTTTTAAGGGTTGTGTCTCTCTACTGAGCCAAAGTAGGATCCTCGTACTGATGTTGATTAACCTTTCCTGTAAGGGAAGCCATAACTCAAACAAAAACCCTAACATCTCCAGCATCGGCCAAACGAATTCCAAGACTGGCCAACTGATGAATATCACGGACCATCCCTTTCTTTTTTGAAGGTATGTTCACTAAACTACCATGGACTTGCGGCTGAGTGCATCTGACATAACATTAGCTTTCCCAGGATGATACAGAATACCAACATCATAATCTTTTAGTAACTCTAACCACCTCTGTTATCGTAGGTTCAACTCCTTCTATTTAAAGATGTACTAAAGACTTTTATGATCAGTATGGATGTCAACATGAACCCCATATAAATAATGTCTCCATATCTTCAAGGCATGAATCACCGCAGCTAACTCCAGATCATGAGTAAGATAATTCTTTTACTATTTCCTGAGCTACCGGAAAGCATAAGCTGTCACCCTGTCATAATGTCATCAACACACACACTCCAACCAACACCAGAAGCATCATAATACATCACATAGCTCTCTGGACCTTTGGGAAGAGTCAAGACTGGAGCTGTAGTCAATTTCTCCTTCAGCAACTGGAAGCTACACTCACAAATATTAGACCACTGGAATTTCACTCCCTTCTGAGTTAGCCTTGCCAAAGGCGCTACATTGGAAGCAAATTTCTCCACAAATCTCTGATAATAACCAGCTAATCACAGGAAGCTACGTACCTTTGTCGGCGTCGTAGGCCTAGGCCAATTTTTTACAGCCTTAATCTTCTAGGAATCCACCCGGACGCCATCAGCTCCTATAATATGCCCCAAAATGCCACTGAAGATAGGCAGAATTCACATTTAGAAAGAGGCCAGGGCATTCTTCAGCCCAAAAGACATAACTCTGAATTCATAATGCCCATATAGGGCCCTAAACGTTGTCTTAGGAATATCCTCTTCCCACACTCACACCTAGTGGTAACCTGATCGCAGGTCTATTTTCAAGAAGTATTTAGCTCCTTGCAACTGGTCAAACACATCGTCAATCCTGGAGAGGGGGTATTTATTCTTTATTGATACCTTATTCAGCTACCGGTAATCAATGCATGTCCGCAGCGATTCATCTTTCTTCCTTACACATAATACCAGAGCTCCCCAGGGTGACGTACTAGGCCAAATGAAACCCACCTCTAATGCGTCTCTCAGTTGTTCTTTTTAATTCTTTTAATTCTACCTATGTCATTCCACATGAAGGGATAAAAATGGGTTGAGTGCTTGGCGGCAGATCTATAGAAAACTCTAGTTTTTTGCTCGGGAGGGAGGCCTGGTAGCTTGTCTGGAAATACATCTGGAACTCATTAGCAACTGGAATTGACTGATGAGCCAGTGTTTCTATCTCTAAATTATGTACATGGACCAGATAATAAAGGTAACCTTTCCTAATCATTTCTCTTGCCTTGATGTATGAAATAAATTTACTGCACGACGATGCAGTACTACCTGCCCACTCAACCACTGTTTCCCTCAGAAATTTGAAATAGCCTATCTTCTTTTGACAATCTATATTAACATAACAAGAAACTAGCCACTCTATACCTATAATCACATTGAACTCAGTCATATCTAACTTTACCAAATCGGCCATAGTACAACGGCCACAAATAAATACCGAATAGTCCCTATAAATTCAACTAGCAATAATAGAATCTCCCACAAGTGAACTGAGGGGGTGCAAAATCTAGCCCACTTTGGGCACGAGCCTTAGCAGTCACCTGGGCTCAACCGATCTCACCTGCTGCTGCAAATTTACCCCTTTGGGCAACTGTGGTCTTTTTCTGAGGCATTATTGTAAAGCAACCTCATTTTTTAAATATGGGTGATATATGAATAGAAGGGTTGCTGCCCCTATTTGACAGTTTTGAGTTGCTCAAGTGTGCATGGCCCACATCACACTTGGTCTAATGTGAAGTTGACACAAATTCAAGTGGGGATTATTTGAAAATAACCTGCATATCACAAGATGCCAACAGAGTACAAACAAAATCAACAGAATATCATATGTGCATAGATGGGCCGACAACGCCGCTATGGCGGGTAAAACCGCCTATCCAACATATCAAACATATCATGCAGGTCTAATCAGACGGACTGGGCACAACCCATACACATATGTATCCACAGACATCTAAACAAAATGACAGAATCATAGGATGAGACAAGGCCCCATCATACCCCTAAACAGATATATAAATATAATGCAACGAATAAAAGTACACATGTATACCAAAAGTGGGCTCTGGAGTAGGGGAGCACTTCAAACCGTAGAAGGAGGTCCTAAGTTGATGGGTCACCAAACTGTACGTTGGTACCTGCGGGCATGAAACGCAGCCTCTGAAGAAGGGGAGTAAATATGAAATACGTACCGAGTATGTAAAGTAGAATGTACGGAAGATAAATTAGAGTAATAATCCAAAACAAAAGTATGAAAGTCAAATGCATATCCAAAACGTCAAAATATTTATTTTCAAAATACCAAATCATGCCTAACACAGAGGAACGATGGTGACCTCTAAAACTTGCACCATACCACAGCATAATGCTAGAAAGTTCAAATCTCTGAAAGCTTTGTCATATATCACAAAATGGCATGATGTCAAACATAGAAGATTGCCCAATCACAACAAGTCTCCAATCTAACCGGATCTCAGCCCTTGGGCGAAGCCGACCCACCGAACACAGCAAACTCTAGACTTTATATCTCATAATGTGCACGACAATAACTGGCTTGAGAATCGGTAAATGATATCATAATAGGCACGAGCAGAGTCATGAATAATCATATGCATAAAAAATTATTATTAAAAATCCAAAATATAAGTAAAATATTCATTTTTGAAATCAGAATAATACTTACTACAAATTCTTTTAAAAGTTATCAAAATCGCATTAAAGGGCGTCACGGGACCTATGGCCGGTGGGAACCCGAAAAGGCCAACTTACGAGGAATATACTCATCCTAGATCATACAACTCCTACGAGGCATTTCAAAATCGTTTTCAAGTCAATCCGAGCTTTTTATCGAAAGTTATGGACATTTAAAGTTTAAAATCAATATATAATCAATTCTTTCAAAAATTACTCAAATTTCACATATTCTTACAACTTACAAATTTTTCTAGAAACTAAGTGTGTGACTTTGTAATAATCAATTCTTTCAAAAATTACTCAAATTTCACATATTCTTACAACTTACAAATTTCAAAGACATCCGAGTCAAGATTATGACAAATTATCATAGTAATGCCAAAGGACAAATACGGATCATACACAAGCTCGGATTACGAAAATAGAATTCCCTTGAGATTACAAATTATCATAGGAATGCCAAAGAACAAATACAGATCATACACAAGCTCAGATTGCGAGAATAGAGTTCCCTCGAGATTCATATCATAGCCTATTTTTAGCTAAGACATGCCAAAAAGGAAAGCGTTGTTTTACATACCTCAAACGTCCTCCAATTCAATTCAAATGTAAGCCAAATCCAACTTATGCTTCGGATTTTTTCAAAGTCTACAAACAATTCATAACAATGCCAAACAACTAGCTAAAGACTTTTTGGGCATTAAATTCCAACTTTGGCCTTTATTCTACAAAAATTTGGGTAGCATCTCCCCTTAAAATTGGTTACCCCGAGAATTCAACTCGGCTCAATTCATCATCATCAACAACAACAACAACTCAAAAACACCAATAATCAATTCAAATAACAATATAACCATAATGACTTTAATTACCACATCTTAACCATATTCATAAATCTGATTAACATACAACATATACATATGGATGATTTCCAATCCTTTCTTCACCCTATAATGATCATATTATACTACTTAAGCAACAATTCATAATTCCAACATAATACAACACTACACAACACTACCTAATTATACATATATCACACGGCCACACCCAACATACATACAATTCCTTTCCAACCTTCCATATTTCATAATTTTCCTTCATTTTAACATACTACAACATACATACAACCTTCATAATACATAAAATAATACTAAATCTTACCTTTTCTCTTCAACTTTATAATTGAGCTAGGGTTTTCAAATGTGAAGAATAAATATTTTTCTTGCTCCAACAACCGTTCCAAGCTACTTAGGAGCCTCAATATAGTAGGTTTATATCATCAAAATAAGTTTGGAATGGAAGAAAATAAATTTCCCAATTTTTCTTGTCTTGGTCGAGGGTTTGCTTTTGGTTTTCTTAAACTTGGCAAATCTTTCTAAGTATGGGAATGGAAATGAAATAAAGATAAGGGTCATCACAAATATATACCACAAGTCTTGGCCAAGTGTGCATGGCCCATATCACACTTGGTCTAATGTGAAGTTGACACAAATTCAAGTGGGCCCCACCTAATCTTCTAGAATCAACTTTCAAAAATTCTACTTTGATTTTAAATTTTTTAATAATGCCATTTTGGTCCCAAATTCTCCTAATTATGCTACTTTGGTCCCACATTCTACTAATTATGCTACTTTGGTCCCATATTTTCCTAATTATGCTACTTTGGTCCCAAATTTTCTAATAATATCACTTTGGTCCCAAATTCTCCTAATGGTTCCAATGCACGAAATATGGGTTCTTACATCCTCCCCCTTTAAAACATTCATCCTCGAATGTTAAACTAACCTTATGAATTAATAAACAATTTAGAGGGAGTTTCCCTTCAACTACCATAATAACATGTCCAACAATCAAAAATTTACTTGTCCAATAACAAAGTTCGACAAAAGGATTAAATTACTTGTAGGCACTGGAAACAAGTGAAGATATTTCTTCATCATCTGTTCCTCTGCTTCCCAGGTCAGTTCTTCGCGGTAATTATATCGCCACAACACTTTAACAGAAGTCACATCTTTATACAGTAGCTTTCTCACCTGGCTATCCAATATGGCTACAAGCTACTTTTCATAAGATAGTTCTTCTGTGACCTGGATATCATCCATAGGAAAGATTCTGGAAGGGTCACCAATACACTTATGGGAGCATGTGTTAGAACCCGTATGTTGGTGTTTTGGTACCATGGCCAACTTTGAGACTATTGATGTTATTTTCAGGAAGTGTGACACTTGAGTGTGCTTTTGAAGAATTTGAAAATTTAGTTGGAATCTTTGTATAAGTAT